>JAQZBX010094395.1:0-12032 GCA_029593785.1 Cabassous unicinctus | reverse complement strand
TCCTGACTCAAAACTACATTCCCCAGTGTACTTCCTCCCGGGAAACCTCTCCTGTCTATATCTCTGCTACTCCACAGTGACACTGCCAAAGATGCTGCAGAACTTAGTCGCTTCACAAAAAGCAATTTCTTAAGATGCATAAGCCAGCTGCATTTCTTTCACTTCTTGGGCAGCATGGAGGCCTTGTTGTTGGGTGTGATGGCTTTGGACTCCTTTGTGTCTATCTGCAAACCACTTCATTACACTGTAATCATTAATCATCAGCTCTGCATCCAGATGACCAGCACAGTCTCGGTCATTGGTTTCTTCCATGCCCTGTTGCACTCCATAATGACCTGTCACTTGAACTTCTGTGGTTCCAACCATATCCACCACTTCTTCTGTAATATTAAGCCACTGCTGGAACTGGCCTATGGGACTGTTGACTTCAACCTGTGGCTGCTTAATTCAATTAGAGGGACCATTGCCACCAACCCCTTCTTTCTGACACTTCTCTCTTATTTCTACATTCTCAACTAGCTCTTCTTCAAGACTCATTCTTGCAGAATGCTTCACAAAGCACTGTCCACTTATGCCTCCCACTTCATGAGAGTTATTCTTTTCTATGTTCCTGTTCTCTTCACCTACATTCATCCTGCTTCAGGCAGCCCCATGGAACAGGATGTGGTCATTGCCATCATGTACAGTGTGTTCACTCCTGTACTAAATCCACTCATCTATACCTTGAGGAACAAGGAGGTGAAGCAATCTTTGAGTAGGGTGAACAGAAGGAAGTTCTGTATTGAAGCAATTTCAGAAAACTTCTGAGGCATAAGTAGGCATGTAATGTGAAAATCAACATTTGAATATATACTTTTTCTCCAATAGTTTATAATACATATACAAAAAGAGAATTGGGTACAAAAAACAAATGGGAATATATAAGCTAGTTGTATTATACAATGCATTCCTAGATATCCTAAGAGAAATTTGACCAGATGGCCACTGGCCATGGAACCCTAACATGAATTTGTTTTAGGATATCAGTTGTTATAATGGTTTTATTAGTTCTTCTGAAATAATCTTACAAGAAATCAGATGTAGAAATATGCCTGTAATATTCATGTAGATAAAGTTAGGATCATTTATCTGTGTGATACCTCTTGGTAAATACATTTAATGGGAACAATAAAATTTTTGGTATTACTATTGCTAATACTGTTATATTTTGAGTACTTTAAATTAGGGCCATGCTTACTCTATTATAAAGCAAATGTTAAATTGAATATGAGTTAATGAGAATTTTTAAAATTTATGTCAAGGTTTTTTGTTCTCCAAGCAGGGAAGAAAATAAGTAATTATGCCAATGATATTATAATCCCTACTTAGCAGAAATAAAAGAACCTAAATCAGGGGTTCTTAACCTTTTACATTCCATGGACCCCTTTGTCAGTCTGTTGATAACCACATACCCTATTTCAGAATGCAGCGTTGGATAGTTTTGTGACACACAACATTTGCGTGTCTTTAAATTAAATTTTAGGATTATTAAAAATTAGGTTTTACAACTTTCCCATAATTTCAATACCTAATAACATAACTCAGCACAACATCTGTTCAAAAAGTTATTTTTGGTAAACATTTAGAAATTTGAGTTTTCCCTCAGCATCATAAAACCATCTCTGTGATCCTTACCAACCTCTTTGCAGGCAGTTATCCACATCACTCAGAACATTCTATATCAAAATAAAAATCATACTACATCCACACTATACAGTGTATTATTTAATAAATATATGACACCCACACAAACACAACACATCCTCACAAGAATAATGTTTTGTTTTTTTTTTGAATTTTCAGTTCCAGCTCAGGGACCCCCTGGTTCAGAACTCCTTACCTAAAGTTCTGGAACCCTCTATCCAGTGCTCTCTTGGAAGTCTCTAGACAAGCTTGAAGGAGACAAAAGGAAAGAGAAAGAGGAGATGGAAAGGTGTAAGAGTGGATGAACATACAAGGAGCACAAGTGCTGAGGATAGAGCATGGCTTCGGGGTTAAAGAAGAGTGAGGAGACCAGTGGGGTTATTTCAGAGTCAAGGATGAATAGTCAGAGAGAATATTAGAGAGTTAACAGGTACCCAGATCATGTTGGCCTTGAAGGCCTTTGTAAGAACTTGGGTTTGTGGGGGGAGCAACTGCTGGGTTTTGAGGAAAGTGACACGTGACCAGATTTATATTTTTGAAGGCTGACTAGTTTTTCTGATGAGAACACACTGTAAGAGGAAATATTTGGGTTAATGGGGAGGCTGTGGCAGTAGTTCAGCTGAGAGGTGACGAGTCAGACTAGGGCAGTAGATGCAGGTGGATCCTGGTAATTACAGGAGAGGAAGCAGAATCATTTCCTGATGGCTCTGATGTGAGGCAAGATAGAAAGAAAGAAGTCAGGATGATGCTGACATTGCTGACTTGAGCACCTGGAAGGATGGAATTGTCAACCATGACATAGAGAAGGGCTTAGTTTTCTATTCCACCATTACAATGACCACAAATTTAGTGACTTAACACAACAACAATGTACAACCTTTCAGTTCTGATGGTACGGAGTCTTACATAAGTCTCACCAGGATAAAATCAGGTGTTGGCAAGCTGCTATCCTTTCTGGAGCTCTAGGGGAGGCCTTATCCCTGCTCATTGGAATTGCTGGCAGAATTTATTCCCTTGCAGTTATAGGACTAGCATCCTCATTTTCTTGCTGCCTAGAGCTGAAGGCTGTGGCTTCTAGAAGCATGCCTTGGCCAGAGACACTCTTCCTCCATTTCAAGCCAGTAGCAGCATCCTGTCCTTCTTACTTTGTATCTCTCTAGCCACACTTAACCACTTTTAAGAATTAGTGATTAGAATGCGCACACCAGATAATCCAGGATACCCTCACCATCTAAAGATCCAATCCCTAATCACATTTGCAAAGAAAATTTTTCCAGGTAAGGTAACATATTTACAGGTTCTCAGGATTGGGGTGTGGACATCTCTGGGGTCCATTATTTTCTACCAACAGAAGGCTGTTCAAGGAGCATATCTTTCAGGGGCACCAAGAGTTCATTTTCACATGGGTTAAATTGTACAACCAATTACCATATAAGAGTCTGAAGCTGAGAAGGAAAATCTGGACTGGAGGGCAAGTACTTTGGAGGATATGCTGTCAAGAAAATTAGTGGCCAGTATCATGTTCAAGGTTAGAGAAATCACTAGGAATTACAACATACTTTTATAAGCTCAAATTCATCAATATTAATATTACTACTCTAATTTTTATGTTCAATATTTTCTTAGTTTACTTGCATATTCATTTACGGTCTCTATCTTTTTTCTGGTGATTTTATTAATTATAGAAAGATATAAAGTATATACTCCCACTAGGTGGATTTGTGAATATATATCATGAATCTGTAATTTTAATTTAAGGCCATGTCATTAACAAATCAGCTTACAATTACTGTATTTCCTTGGTAAATGATTTATTTTATCATTAGATAATACTCTCTGTATCATAAAATCACTTCACTGAATTAATATTGCAATAATGCAAATTCTTTTGGTTAGTGTTTTCCTGATATATGCTTTTATTTCTTTATTTTAAACCTTTCTGACTGCTTTTGTTTCAGTAAATTTTCATGTAAACAGCAAAATAATAAAATGCTTTCTTAAAAATTTTACATCACTGTCTTTTAATTAGCTTGGTTAATACAGTTCCATTTATCCCAATTAGTGACAATTTTGGATTTACACCTGCCTTATTATTTTGTGTTTTCTAGTTGCCCTGAATTTTCCTTGCTTTACATTTTTTTCTGTCTCAAATTATATAGAATTGATTGAATTTTTAAATAGTATTTTCTTCTCTCTAATTTTTAAAAAATAATATATTTTCTTTCTACTTTTAGTAAAAACTTTTATCCATATTTGAATTAACAAAGTCCACAGCTAATCAAGTTTTCTATCAACTTCCTCAAATTTAAATACAAGGACTTCTTCAGAACATTTTTAATTTCAATCTTACAATTATATAGCTCTTTGTTATACAATAATTTTGTTCTATCTAGAGTTGATATATTATAAATTGGACGATATTGTTGTGTTTACACAATCAGTTTGAGTAATTTACATATATGTAATTTTTATTACTTGTCATTACTTTTCACATCCCATTCCTTCTTTTTGATTAAATTTCCTTTCTGAAATTCTTGAGAAACTACTAGGATTTTAAAAATGTTACTGTCCCTTTTATTCTCTTTTTAAGTCAAGAATAATGTCAATTCAGGAAAGGTATAAATCACAAGAGTAGCACAATACATTTTCACAAAATTAGCTCATTGTCCCTGTTCTGTGAACACTCTTGTACTTGTCCTAAAGGAACTACGATGCTGATTTTTTAAAATATATACATGGAAAGAATATGTTCACATATATACATTCATATACATATATAGAAGGAAAATTATTGAATGATAAGGATGAATGTGTTCAGCTTTGCTAGAAACTTGAGAAAAAGTTTCCCACACTGGTTGTGAGAATTGGCTTTCCAACCCGCTGCATATGAGGGCTCCAGCTGTTCCATGTCTTCGCTAGCATTTGACGTAGTCAGTCTTTTTCATTTTAGCGATTTCATTTTAGTGAATGTGTAGTTGGATCACATTATAGAATTAATTTCTATTTACCTGATAACTAATTAAATTAGTTCTTCTTCAAAAATTTTTTGAACATTTTTCTATTGAAATGTCTATCTTTTTAATTGATTTGACATGATATGGCTCTAGATATAAATTCTCTTTCAGACAGATAAATAGGTGGCAAATATAGTCTCCAATCTTTACTTTGCTTTTTTACACTCTCAGGTGTGTCTTTCGATAAAAAGAAATTCATGGGGGTTCTTTTGATTTTTTTAATCTTCATTCTTGTCCAAGTGAGGTTTTCAAAGGCTTCAGGATTAAATTGAACAAAAAGTAATAAGAAATTAAGTCAATTAAACACATGTGGACTTCACTTAATTAAATGTTATATTGGTAATAATTCAATTCACAATGAAATGGTAATGATGAAATATTTATAACTGACTTCTTCAATGATAAACCTATTGAATATGTAAAATTTTCACACTCTACTATGAGAACTAGGAAAAAATAACCTATTACAATTCAGCAGAAACTGGTAAAATTTTCATTTTCATGAACAGTATCATTCTTGTCAAGAGAAATTCTCTGTTGTTGAACTTACAAGTCACCTCATGGCAATATTTAAGATTTCCTGTAGGTTAGTTGCTCTTCCCTAATCAAGTCTTGGAGCAGAAATAGCACCATTCACCTAAACACAGTCATAAAAAGGAAAATATCACAAGGAAAATTACCCTAACATCAACAAATTATTTGAAACATATCAAACTGTTTTTAAGAAAAAATTTTCTCTCTTATTATATAACCTAGGAAACAGTTTCTGATAAAAAGAGAAAAATCAACGGAAAAAATAGAATGTGGAGGAACAGGCTGAATATTTATGGAGATGTGGCATTCTTTAGAAATGGCATCACACATCTGTAGAGAATAGTTAGTTGTCTGACTCCACAGAGACAAAATAGACCCAATTTTGGTGATTAGCTCACAGCTTCAGTAAGCTAACCTCTAAGAGAATTAGAGAGATAAATAACAAATCTAAAATCCTAAAGCTAATAAACAGGTCAGCTACATAATTGGTGGGATTGAGAAATACAGGATCCCTTGATTAAAAATTATGAACAATTTCAAGACAGCGCAAATCACACAGCCAAGAAAGAATCCCTTCAGCGCAAAGGGCCCTGTGCCACCAGGTAGGTCAAGTCTCAGGAAGCCAGCCTGGCTAATAAAATTCAAGGCCATATCATGATGATTTGAGGAGGAAAACTACTTCATAAACAAGATCCTGAAGGAACATTGTTTATTCTTGCAATATTCTTTCCAGCACCCATGGGACATTCTCTGTCATGATTTTTATGTATAGCAATATGAGGTTCATAAATAGGGAAGGAGAAATCCAAAAAGGAGACAGAAGTTTTGAAGCTGAAGAAATTATGCTGAACCCAAACTTAATTACCACATTAAATAATTTTCTTCTATTTATCTTCACTGTGAGTGTAAACCTGAAAAGCTTTCTTGACTGGAAGTCTGAATGCTCAACTAGGTAAGAATGAAATAGAAAACATAGCACGTTGCCCAAATAAACTGCCTGAAGTGAGTGATCTGTCTTCCTGCTACTATAAAAGCTAAGTGATCAGGACTTAAAACCACCTTCCTACATTAGAGTGGACTGCTCCTTGAGGTTGTTGGTTATGGAGACACTTTACTTCCCATGTTTTTTTTTGTTTGTTTGTTTGTTTAGTTTTTTTACAATATCTCATTCTCAGTAATATGCCTGGTTCTCTAGAAATTATGCAAAGCAGAATAAATAACTTAGTAGAGCAGGGTCTCATTTCTAATTTTCTTTAATACTTAGGAAGTGCTTATTTGCAATGGAATTTTGATACAATTATGTGTTAAGAGCCAGAGAATAAAAAATATGTGGTTGTATCATCTCTATTTTAAACGAAGATGTTAAAATCCTTTAAATACAGAAAATATATATGACTATGAAAAAATCTTTTCTAAGAGTTTGGAAATCAACACATATAAGTATAGTAAAAATTACATAATTTCTCCAAATGTCTTGCACTTACAAAACCTAGAATACTATGGGTTCCCAAAAAAGAGCTTTCAAGTTCATGCAATTTTTCACTCTAGTGACCTCAAACTGTTTCTTCTCCCCTCAATGATTTGTCATACCTTGAAGGATTCCCTCTTTATAGAAAGCTCCCCAATACCTACATCTCTATTCAGAATTCCTTGCAGTTTTTGTTCTTCTAACAGTTCCTGCCCCTCCTCTAAGTTTCTCACATATCATTGCTTCTTACTTCCTCAAAAGAGCTACTACATCTGGAAATTAAAAGGACAAAGATGAAGCTATCTCACAAAACATATCTGCTTTATGTGTGTACCTAAAGGAGATAACATCAGGTACTTTTCAAATAAAACAGTAAAGATGCAAAAATTATTTCTGCCTTTTTGTAAACAGGTCTAAATTTACTCAAATATAAAACCTTATTATAATTAACTTATTTTCATTTCTTCAATAATTTCAACTGAAGAAATCACTATTATTTCAAATCTGTAAGTGAAATAAAAAGTAATGCATTCCTTTTGTAGGAAAGGAGTTTATTTGATGAAAAAGTGGGACATAAACAGAAAACACATTATTCAACTGATAAAATATGGAAACTTATCAGGATTTGGAGAGACTGATATGAAGTCCACATTAGTGGGAGTACAGGTGATATGGTGCACTTCACTAGAGGTAGATTAGTCCTTAATACCAGAGAGTAACTTTATAGCCATCAAAATGAGAACAGGACCTAAGGAAATAGGTATAAAAGAGGATCAGATTGCAAGGAAGGCTGAATTCTTGGATACCTCAAGTTTAGTTTTATTTTACTTAAAGGAAGAACTCCTGAGTCCATGGAAGGAAGGACCTTCTTATCAAGGGGTACAGGTATCTGGAAATGGAAAAGAGTCCCAGGGAAACCAGAGAAGAGATGTAAAATATCACTATCATCAAGAATTGATTTGGGGATCCTGTTGCAAAATAATATTAAGTCTCAGATTACATGAAGATTAAACTTACCAACAGATAGGCAGTGAAAAAATTCCATATACACCTCAGGTTAATATCTGAATGATGTGGGCTCGATTCTGACCCCAGATATTCCTGCATGATGTTTCCAGAGGTAAGAGTCAGTAAGGGATCAGAAAAAGCTCACCATTGATGCTATTTACATTATAACAGGAAGAAAGGCTGTGAGATTATTTTAATCACTTATTGTTTGTTACAGATGTCATGGTTCTGATTAGTTCATCCTTGCACATTTTCCATAAGTTAAAATCCCTCACTTGTCTTCTCATTTAGCTTTTGAGAGTAGTGTGGTAGAGTACATTAAAAATATCCTGCTGTTAGTACTGACTTAGGAAGAGGAAAGTTAAATAAGTATATAGAAGTTCACAGCCAAAGTGGATGTTGGACTTACAAGACGGATCTCTGAGAGAAGGGAAATATTAATGAATAGTCTAACAAAGAAAGAAAAAGTCTGTGTAACTGTCAAAATGTAGGCTTAATATTTAACTGTCTACTAGCCCGAGTTAGGTAAAACATCTCATTTTAGGGATATGTAAAACAGCTATGTTATCCATCAAAGCATTTTTCTTTGGAGAAAATATCCTGGGCTGAAAGGATTTGACCCTCCAAATTGAATGATTCCCATATGGTATTTTGACTTTACATTTAGTGATGCTGAATCAAACCTCAATCACTGAATTTCTCCTACTGGGAGTGACAGATACCCAAGAGCTTCAGCGTCTTCTCTTTGTGGATTTCCTCACCATCTACATCTGCAGTGTGGCTGGGAATGGGGCCATCCTGATGATAGTCATCTCTGGCCCAAGACTCCACTCTCCTATGTACTTTTTCCTGGGAAAGCTCGGGTGCATAGATATCTGCTACTCCACAGTGACACTGTTAAAGATGCTGGAGAACTTAGTCTCTTCACATAAAGCAAATTTTTTCTTGGGATACATAAGCCAGCTGCATTACTTCCATTTCCTGGGCAGCATGGAGGCTGTGTTGCTGGGTGTGATGGCTTTGAACCACTTTGTGGCTATCTGCAAACCACTTCATTATACTGCCATCATGAATCATCAGCTCTGCATCCATATGGCCAGAACATTCTGGCCATCTGTGAATGTGTATCTGCATTTACATTTGCATACCCAAATGAACTTGGAAGAAGGGGAATATGCATATCTTTTAAGGTCTATTAGACACCTGATTTGATTGACATTGATCCTCCAAGAGACTAGGCATCATGGGCCACCTGTGAGAGGTGCATACAGAGGGCATGCAATAAACAAGAGTCATGGTTAAAATCTCTTCTATAGTAGATCTTCTGGTACTTCAGTCACACCCAATAGTCATTTACCCAACTCATCATGGTATAATTGGGATTGAAGCATGCTTGGCAATTTTAGAACTCCTACACCAGGTTTTTCATTGTAGGAAATGATTTATCACTGAGGAAGTTCAAGTGGAAGCCTTTAAAACTGCCTCCTCCTCCCCAGTCTGGCCAGGACATGTGATAATGACAGTAGACTATCCCAAGGCATTTTAACTAAACAAGAATAAGCAGTGGACCCACCACTAAGATATTAAGACTTACAATAAAGTCATAAACTAATATGCAGTTTGTTGCTGACATATAAAGAGAAAAATCAATGGAACAAAGTAGAATGTGGGATGACAGGTTGAATATTTATGGAGACATGGCACACTTTAGAAATAGCATCACACACCTGTGAAGAATAGCTAGTTGTCTGAATCCACAGAGACAAAGTAGAGCCAATTCTTGGTGATTATCTCACCGCATAAGTAAGCTAAACTCTAAGAGGACTAGATATGCAAATAGCAAATCTAAATTTCTAAAGCTAATAAATAGGTCAGCTACATAATTGTTGGGACTGGGAAAATACAGGGTCCTTTGATTTTAAAAAATGTGATAATTTCAGGCAAATGAGAACAAATCATTCAGCCAAGAGAGAAGCCCTTCAGGGCACAAGGATCTTTGCAAGTGCTTAGGGTCAAGAAACCCAATAGACTGATAAATTTTAAGACAATATCGTCATGATTTGAGGAGGAAAACTAATTGATAAACAACATGCCAAATGAAAATAACAAGAAGAAGAAAATTGCTGTTCAGGTTTTCATCCTCATAATCGATTTCCTATCAACAAGGGAAATGAGTTAAAATTGAGATGGTGACATTTCAAAAGAATGGATGACCTGGTGGGTGTCCCTATAATTTGAGAGCCTCAGTTCCAATCCTAGTCCCACAGCAGATCTCAAAAAGCTGAGAGAAACAGGAAATGGACCAAAATAGAAGAGTGGCACAGGAGTGGAACTCTGTCCCCCTGTGGCCCCTTTGAACCACCCCAAAGATCTAATCAACCACGTCCAACATGGAAAAACACCTGCTCAAACCCAAGTTTGTGACCAAAGACGTGAGCAGGTGTGCCAAGAAATGCGACAAGGACTGGAAGCCTATTTAAAAGACCAAGATCATGGTGATGTCCACTTCACCTCCAATTGAGAGGGGGCGTATATCCCATAGGGAAGATGTAAATAAAAAATAAATAAATAAATAAAATAAGTAAGCTATAGTCTATGCTTAGTGGCAATGCTCCAAAATGTGTTCATCAATTGCAATGAATGTACCACAATAAAGAAGGCAGTTGTTAATGTGGGGAAAAGTGGGAGGTCTGGAGAGTGGGGTATATGGGAATCCCTTATATTTTTTATGTAATCTAAGTGTCTTTTAAAAATAAATAAAAGTATATATAAAGAAAAAAAAAAAAGACCAACATCAAAAAAAAAACCATTGGAAAGGCAGGAGGAAAGATGCAAGGAAACGCGGGAAACTCATTCCGCCAGAAGAACCAGGAGGTGAATTACTGCGAGGAAGTGCGCAGGTCCATGAGGTGGCTGCCAGAGTCCAGAAGCGGTGACCGGGGGCGAAATGACCAAGTCCGCGGCCGGCATGGCTAAATTGGTGAACGAGATGTTGAAGACGACGAATCTGTAGTAGATCTCAGCCCTGGTGGACAAATTCGAGCACCAGTCTGAGACGCTGGCCATCCAGGAGCAGCAGATGGAGGGCGCAGTGGAGCTGACCACGCCGCAGAGCGTGGTCATGCAGCTCCAGATGGCTGGCGAGGCCGGCCTCGGCCTCAGCACGGAGCTGCCCCAGGGGCAGACTGGCTCTGTGGGCACTGGCGAGGACTCGGCCGAATAGGAGGAGCTGCCCCAAGACTGGCTTCCTGCGGGTCGGATGTGAGGACAGAACCCAACTGCTGCTTCTGGCACAGCCGCCTTCGGGCACACAGCGAGCCACCGCCTGCCCTCTGTATATGACAGAGACACGGTACGCTAGAAACTGAACATGCTTGAGTGCCGAAATGCTCTCTGTTTAAGATGCTTCTAACTTTGGGTTTACAGCGCTCCCCAGATACATTAAGAAACGCGAGGCTTTCTCCACTCAATTGAATTTTATAGATCTGTATAGCTTTTGACGTGAATTTCTATAGCTGTCTTTGACAGAACAAGTTAATTTGGTGAATATGAATCTTCCTCAAAAATTTCTTTAAAACTCTAGTTTCCGTGTACTCAATTTTCTGCAGGGACTTGCTCAAATTTAAGTGTATTTTGTTTTTGTTTAACTTTAGTGTAACTGATAATACATGTAATTAACAGATGGTGCATAAAAATTAAATTGGGGACAGTAGTTTGATTACACGACTCATTTATCATTATTTAATGCGTCCTATTCCTATGTATTTTATGGATTCCTTTGTTTTTTTACTTTTTTTTCTGTTTTTGGTGGGGGGCCATTAAAGCCAGAGTACCATTTACTGTTTCCTCTCTTAACCCATTTTTCATAGCCCTCTTACTGCTTATATTCTATAAGTTTCTTATGTAATAATTGTCTTTGAAAAACAGGAAAAAATGCCAACTTCTTTTATGGGCAAAATTAATTCTGCTCATTTATGTTTTCAGTTTAAATAGACTGTTGACACATTTCTAGTTATTTTCCTATTTCTACCTCTTTACTTAGACTTCCTAAAGAATATATTAATTGGCATGGCAGTCACCTTGCTCATTCTAAAATGGCCAAAACAATTGATTGGTTTGGGAAAACCCTCCGGCTGTGTATTTGTAGGTTTTGTTTTTTAACAACCAAAGGTAGAAATGAAATTGCAACTCTATTATAAGTTCCAATTACTTGCATTCATTTGTCTTAAAGCACCAACTCTTAGAGAACCTTGGAAGTATTTTTAAAAACGTTTTACTTAGCTATACAGATAACTTAAATGTACATCCAGCCAGTCAGAAGTCTG
>JAQZBX010094394.1:0-12032 GCA_029593785.1 Cabassous unicinctus | reverse complement strand
ACCAGTTTTAAATTTCATTTTCTTGAATCAAGGATCACTTTGTTATTAAAATCATTTCTCTTTTTTCTAGAGATTTGAGGAAGATATTTAGACCTTTTTCTATAGTATTGAAATATTTTTTCAGTGAACAGACCCTTGAATGACTTATGCTGTCATCTTGGTTGCCTAGAAGCAATCATAATAGTATTAAGAGCTGTACAATACTTTAAGGATGCCCATTCTTAAATTATTGAAAACACTTGAAATATAATGTAATGAAATATGGTTAAAAAAACAACAGAAGAAATATAATTGAATATTAAATATTATACTAACCAAACACAAACATTTAGAAAAAAATCAGAATTTCAAAAATATATGACAAGGAATGAAAATTGCATATAAATTAAGATTTAAAATAAATGGGCTAAGCACTCCAATTAAAGTCCCTGTAATTGACTCAATTAAAAAGAAAGACTCAAATATATGATGTTTATAAGAAATAACTGAATAGCAAAATGATGTTATCATGTACACCTGTAAATTTAAGCATACAAATATTATGCAAATTAGTATATAATTTTTCAGAAAATTATAAAATCCTTAACAGAGCTTCCAAGCATGTAATAAATTGTGAGAATTAAAAAGAGAAATAGAATTTAAAAATAATGATATTAAAAAATTATCAGGGATAAAGCTCTAATTTGGCTGAAATGTAGGACAAAGGATTCATATTTCTTTTCTTTGTCTATTCTTGATCTTCTAGCAAAATAATTTTACAATTAGAGATCTTATATTGGATTACACCAACAAAGATACACCTAAAGGATTTGTCGATTTGTAAATTATTCTTTCTTCAGCTATTACTTATGTTATTAGAAAGTACACTGAATTACTCTAAAAAAATTGATTTTGCACTGCAAGATAAACTCCCTCATAGTTATTTTACAAGAAGTAAGCAAATATACTGAGGTGGCATTTACATAGAGCATCTTAAGCCCCAAGATCCCCTAAATTGATGCTGGCCTTGTAGTTTCCAAATCACTTTTTCTTTTGCAGTAATTTTTTTGATGAATTAAAGAGTTGTACATTCAAAAGCTCATCAAATATATATTATTTTGTAAATCCTTGATCCCTACCATCATATTCTCTCTTGAAATTCTGCAGTATAAACAGTTTTCTTGTATCAGTTGCTTCTAGATCTACATGCAAATTGATTTTATCATCACTAATTAATGAGAGATTCACAAGAATGAATTTCATCTAATTGTATATAGAGGAAATAAACTTTTAACAATTACTATAATTATAAAACCTTTACTCATCTCAGCAATGATTTTTCACTTTATTCTCTCATATTTCTAAGCCAATACTCTAAAATAATAAAATGAGATGTCCAAATATTGTTTTGGCAGAATATAATACATATGCTGTGCTGAGGAATTAGTTGATACTCCCAAACTTGACTTGAAAAATTCCACCATGTTTTACTTGTGATGCTTCAAAAACACCCATTCAACAGCTGGTGCACACTCTTAGAAAGAAGTTGCACCAGTCAATGCAAAATACCAGAAACTGTGTGTTTTACAAGAGTCTATTTTAACATAGGTCAAGGTGTACTATAAATATTTTTTAATGAATCAGGATATTACTGAAAATTCAGTGTGATAAAATTATATAAACATTTATGTGTAAATATAAATAAGATTTATAAGCACAAAGATAAATACTTGGAATACATTTAAAATTAGGTTTATGAGGATTTTCATTTTTTCTTTGAATTTTTTGAATAATAATTTTTTGTAATGAACATGTTCAATCCTATGATAGTATCACAATTTTAAAAATAAAATTATCTTTTTATGAAAAATGTGTTATTATATCACTGGTGGTTAGAGATCTGGCTTTCAACCCCAGATTAATTACTTATTTCTCAGGAAACACCTAATCCTTTACCCAGGCACAAATGAAAGCATAACGAAAGAATACCAAAAATTCTGTTCAACTTTATGTGGCTTTTAATGAAAGGACAATTTTTTGTTATAAACCTGACACAAATTAATTATTCATTGAAATTTTATTCTTGGCATCATGCCAAGCAAACTTCTTTTTAAATTGGTCCCATATATCAACAAATATTTCAATATCAACAATTCTCAATATAAGAGTTGCTCTGGCATTATCAGGGAGAAAGGCAGGGGATATTCTGCTATGCAGGTTTTCATAGTAGCTCCTCGGTATAATTGTGCAACATAACTTCAGGTGAACTTTCTATTTGACTGGACATGAAAATTTTTTTTAGTTTGATTTATTTTACTTCAAAAACATATATGCACAAAAATTTAAACATGTTATTCCAAAGGAAACAAATAACATATCACATAAATTTCAGGTTCCTTTAAAGGTTTGCCTATTTTGTTTGTGAGAAAAACTTAAAGCTGACAAATTTCTAGAGAGTTAATGCTGGAAGAAGTTTTTAAAATGACTTTGACTCATGGTAAGTATTATTCTCAAAGTTAGAGTGTTTTAGTTTATCTAAAAAAAAATGGGGATATTATTAGAAGAATATGCATATACATATATATATCATGTAGTCTATAATGAAGAAATGCTAGGATTTGTAAAAATGGGAATATAGAACTGTTGGAATCAGCATAATCAAGCTAGGCCCATACGATGGAAATATAATTTTTTGAAGAAATTTGATTAATCTATTGAAAAACATATATGAAAATTAATAATATATGCTTAGGGATATTAATACCAAGAAAGTTTCCATTTCTTGTCTGTCTTTTGTACTAAATCATATTGGATAGAAAAGAACATTAAATGAGGCATTAAAACTGTCATTGTTTATTACAACTAGCATTTTTTATTTCCTAGACTTAAATATAAGTAGGACTATAGTGTTAGAGTTTGATCTCTGGAATCAAACAATCTTGGTAGAATCACAGAGCCAACGGTAATTAAAGATTGTCACTCTGGATAAATTACTTAACTTTCTGTGTCCTTTTCCTCATCTAAAAACTTGTATAACAAGTTTTTATATCTACTGTATAATATTTTCATCTGGATAAATGTGCTAATGAATGGAAGTATTTATAACTAACTAAAATTCTAATTATACAATATAAATATATATGAATTGCTTTTATATAATATCCAAATATGATATTTACATAATTTGTACTTGGCAGGCAAACTAGGATGTTTTTCAGACATATTTTGCAAACACATTTTTATTACGAATTTCTAGAATCACTAAGCTTATATTTTTGTAAAAGCCAGACCATTCCTATAAACAAAAAACATTTTGAGGTCATTAATGTTAAATATAACCTTTGATTTTTCAACAGGTTACAACAGTTGAATGCTATTATGGGAAGTGGGAATAACACAAATATAGCTTACTTCATCTTTATTGGATTGACAGGCTCTGAAGTGATCCGGCAGGTCCTCTTTATGCTATTTTTCTTGATATACCTGATTACTATACTAAGGAATGCAGGAATGATATTGATAATTCATCTTGATCTCCAGCTTCACACCTCCATGTACTTTTTCCTCAGTCATCTTTCATTCCTGGACCTCAGTTACTCAACAGTCATCACACCTAAAACCTTAGAGAACTTACTGACTTCCAACAATTATATTTCTTTCATGGGTTGCTTTACCCAAATGTCTTTGTTTTTCTTCTTTTTTATCACTGAATTTTTCATTCTTTCGTCTATGGCTTATGACCATTATGTAGCTATCTGCAATCCCCTTCACTACCCAGTGGTTATGTCCATGAGACACTGCAGAGTCCTCTTCATTGGTTCCTATGTGATTGGTTTTACTGAAGCATTAGTCATTGTTCTTTACATGAACAGTTTGCACTTCTGCAAATCCAATGTAATCTATCACTTTTTCTGTGATGTAATGCCAATGCTAGCCCTGTCATGCACAGGCACTGGTGATACTGAAATCATGGTATTCATTCTTGCTAGTTTAAACATAACCGTGTCTCTTATTACAATCTTTTTGTCCTATGGATTCATTCTGTCTACCATCCTGAAAATTAATTCCACTTCAGGAAAGCACAAAGCCTTCTCTACTTGTGCCTCCCACCTCCTGGGAGTCATCATCTTTTATGGCACTACAATTTTTACTTATTTAAAACCAAAGAAATCCTACTCATTGGGAAAGGATCAAGTGGCCTCTGTGTTTTATACTATGGTGGTGCCCATGCTGAATCCATTCATTTATAGTCTCAGGAACAAAGAAGTGAAAAACGCTCTCATTAGAGTCATGCAGAAGAGAGAGGTCTCCAAGCAATTGAAATAACAGCGATACTGTACATTTAAGTGCATCTTTTCTTTCCTCTTTGTGTTTTTACTTGGGCTTTCTTTAAGTACAGTAGAATCCTTTAATTAGTTTGCCTTTATGTTGAGCCATACTATTTTAGGCACTGCATGATATGGTATATTGTCCAGATTTTAGAAATCTACATAATAATTTGAAATATTCTTTAAATCTGGGATTTAAATGTGTGTGATTTTAAGGGCAATTAATCTGCAAAAAAATGTGGTGTTATTCAAATTTTATAATAGACTTCCCCAAGCAAACTTCAATTTCAGAGAATTTTACTATGGGGTGCTCTTTCAGAAATTATTTGATTTATACTGTAGAGAATAAATATAGCATAAACTTAAAGAGTGCTGACTTGAACTAGAAAATCCAGATCTGTAAGCTCTCTTAGGCTGTTTATCCCTTAGTAAATCATTGAAGGTTTAAATCTAGTGTCTACAACTAATCCAGACAAATAATTTAATTCCATAGTGTTATTTTAAAAATGAAATCACAGGATGAATTGAAAGAATTTAATGCAGTCATAATAAATTTAGACCATTATCATCATTCTTGCAAAATTTTGAATGAAATATAGCTTTTGTTATGAATATATTCACCGGTGGTTTGTAATTACTTTTGTCTATGCTATTCATAAACAAACCAATAACTAAATAGAAAGAGATCACTTCAGTATTTGATCTAAGAGCAAAGTAAAATATTGTGATAGAATTAAGTTATAGAAAAACGTATATGTGAACATTGAAGAATATATGGAAAATATTTTAAGTTATTTTAAAAAAACAAAGTTCCTAATCATATTTGAACGTTTTGTTCGTGGTCTCTAGAAAAACCTGATCTATAAAATATACCCAATCATTTCTATTTTTCCTAAAAGGAATCTTGTATATTTTAAGCATTAATTAATGTTTTCTTTTTAAAAATGCTTCTACGTTACCTGGAATTGTAGTTTTAATTTTCACTACTACTCAATGTATGTTTCAGAAAATATGTTTTCTTTATTTTCATATATTTATTAACTACTTAAACTTAAGCAATGGTTATTAGATATAATTTTTTGCCCTAAAGGGATCTGTATTCTTTTCATTGTTATTTAGGCTTTCTTCATAGAATTATATTTGTTCATTTTCTTAAATGATTTTTGAAAAGTTATTATAAAATTCAACCTCTGTTTTAGGATTAAAATTTTAGTGAATTCTCACAAGTTCATCACTGTTTATCAATTTATTCAGATATGTAAACTGTGCATTATTTTCCTCTACATCTGAATTTATATGAATAGTCTAACATATCATATAAAATATCCACTTAAATTACTGGATTAAGATTTATTTTTGCTCTGAATACTATGTTGTCTTGAATCTATGTTTATTACAATTCCCCTTGGTTTTGTTTATAACTAGCTGTCTTTGATAACCATATATTTTTTAATAATACACTTTTCAGCTAATCTCTCATCTTGTATATTCATTGTGTTTTTCTTATATTTATACACCCTTTACATTTTCAGGTCTTTTTTATTTACTGTGTTGGTCACGTTTTCATTTATGCACATTTTTATAATTTAGAAAATATAAACTTTGGCTTGTGTTGGTAGCGATGTTCAACAGTTTCTCTAATTGTTTCAGACAGTAATAAGTTCAGAATTGCTTATGTTTTAATTAAATTCATACTACCCTGTCTTCTTATAATATATTCTAGAAAGCATTTATGTTGTTATTAAATAAATGTAATATAAACTATGAGCAATGTGAAAACACTAGGCTATTTGTATTGTCCCTCTCTTTTCCCTATTCATATTAGTACATAACATATTTTATGTGAGAAGTAGTCTGAAGTATTTTTAAGACAATTACTTTTGTTCATGGTGGTATCTCAAAATTCTATATATTGTAAAAATTGAACTATGTAAAAAAATTTTTTAAAAGACTGAAATAAAACATGACAAAATATGAACAATAGATTTGTATCGAAAAACATTGATGGTATATAGTACTTGTCTAAAATAGATTATATTTTCTGAGCACATACTGAACCCTTAACTACATTATGCCCTGGGTATACAATGGTGAGGACAGACAAAATCCTGACTTCAGGCAATTACAGTGTTAGTGTCATGGTAGATCTAGATAGCAATTAAACTTTCATATTAATAAATAGTAGACGATGATTGTGTCAAGTGATAAAAATGAAAGGTCTAATGTGAGCAAAAGGAGTCAAAGAATGATTTCTTGAGAAAAAAAATTTAGTTGAGATATGAAGTTTGAAAATTTATTAACTTGAGTTAAATATAACATTTTACATTTGACTTAAAGAATAGAAAATCATAGACATTATTTATTCTCACCATTTGGTTTCTACATTACTATCTGAAAAGGAGATAATTCAATTTTCCTCCAGATTAACTTGATATCAATTTGTTTATTTTGTGGACTGAATTAAAGGCCAGGTATTGGTAGACAAAAGTGAAAGCATCCTCGGTCCTAGTGGTAATCTCTTTTTTCTCATGAAAATATAATTTTTGTTTGATTAAAGGCACAACTTAACCTATAAACAAAGGTACAACCATGAGTAAAATTTTGGCTCTTTTATTTGAAAATATGTTCAGAATGGAAGAATCCATAAATTGAACCTGGAATGCTGTAAAGATTTTGTTTTCTGTAATGGTATTTAGAAACACTTTTGAATTAGTTTATTCCTTTATTCCACAAAAATTACGTAAAAAGATCATAATGAGGAAGGTAAACTGTAAGATTCTATGGTTTCAAGGAACTTGATTTTTTGATAAGACTATGTGATATGTATGTTATACTCAACGCTTTGTTGCTTAAAATATAAATGTTATTTTCAAGAGGACTTTTGGGAAGATATTTTAAACACACACTACCATCAAATGGGTTTGTTCCAATAAAAATATGAGTTTTCTTTTCATAACTCTTTAGAAATTGAAGTCCGGAATATTATGGTATTGGATCTCAAATTCAGACGTAAGAATTACCTTTATGATTATCTTGTTTTCTAGAGTTTGGAATGGTAGATTCACAGGAAAATCATCCTTGTTGGAAAAGAGTGAATTTTATTGAAAGTAAAGTAAATTTCCACTTCTAATGTCATTACAAATAAACAAATATTAGAACAAAAATTTAAAAAGCAGAATAAATAAGGCAGAATCAGGTATGTATTAAAGTAATGGGGTATCATTTTGGGGCCTTGTTAATTGGGTGTAAGCTTTGAGGAAAGATGACAAGTGAATGTTCTTTTTTTAAAGGCAGAACTAGAAAATGAGCAAAAATCTGCATCAAAAGAACTCACAAATAAAAAAATAATATAATAAAATTAAAATAATTGAAAATAACAAATAAATTACAAAAAACAAAAATTAAAAATAAATAAATATAAAAATAAAATAACAATATGTTTTTTTCAGTTTCTTTCATCACTGTAAGATCTGATATCTTTTTTGTACAGTCACAATTTCTTCCATATATTCTCTCAGTGTCTTATTCTTTTTTTTTTTGCTTTTCAACGAAGCTTTAGTTTACAGAAAAGTCTCATAGAAAATATAGGGGGTTCCCATATACCCAAAATCCCTCCCACTCTCCTCCATTAACATTTTACATGTATATGGTACATTGGTTACAATTATACAAATATGGAAACATTGCTACTAAACATGGTCAGTTGTTTACAACATGGTTTACATTTTGCCTGTACACTTTTAAAGGTTTTGAAACAAAATTAAAATGCCCTGTATCCGTTATTGCAAGATCATGAAGAACAATTCTAATGTCTTGAAAATGCTCTATGCTCCGTCTATTTTATGCTTCCCTCCCCTTCCCCTTGGAACCTATGGTAACATCCAAGATTCAATTTTTTAAGAATAAGGTTCCTAGCTACATTCAGTAATATTGAGGGCTGACAGATTGGTCTGTTTTCTTTTATTTGGTACTGCCTATGTTCTTGAAAAATTCTTGCCCTTCTAATTGAAAACATAGCAGGACTCCCCAGGATGGCAGGTTAATATTTTCTTGTTATTGTGTGGGTCTCCACTCACTGAGATAACACAATATGACAAGATGAACACTTTCATATTCTATAAAAGCATGGCCCAGGTGTGCCCTGTCCTTCATGTCATCCCACCTCTGATGCCCTGCACCAGTAATCCTCTCCTGCCATATTTGCCAAAAGAATATTCCTACCCATTGTACTTTTAACCACAAACCTGCAAATCCCCAGAGTTCACCTGCTTCTTCCTCCAACCCTCCCCTCAGTTCCATGGAGAGTTCAACCCAACCTCCCACCTTAATCCCCCTAACATTTCTGCAACCTTGAACCCAATCACATCACTGTACCACTATGACCTTCATTCACTGCCCAACCACCTCCTTTCAGCTTATGATAGATTTTGCCCAAACAGAGCACTGGCTCATCAAGCTGTACTCCCTTACTGTCTGCTATTAGCCTATCTTCCAGAATTTAGCTTTGTGAATCTGCTCAATTTGTTATGTCATATAAGTGAAGCCATGTAATATATGTCCTTCAATGACTTCAAGTTCTTCAAGAGTATCCGTGTTGTCCTTTGTGTTAATACTGCATTCCTTTTTACAGATGAGTAATATTATATTTTATGTATATTTCACAATTTGCTTATCCATTCATCTCTTCATGGACCCTTGGGTCACTTCTAACTTTTGGCAATAGTGAATAATGCCACTATGAACATTGGTGTGCATATATCTGTTCATGTCCGTGCTTTCAATTCTTCTGGGTATGTACCTTGAAGTGGAATTGCTGAATCATATGGCAGTTCTATAGTTTTCTTCCTGAGGAAACACCGAGCTGTCCTCCACAGTGGCTGCACCATTCTACATTCCCACCAGTAGTGGATGAGTGTTCCCTTTCCTCCACATCCTGTCCCACACTTGTAGTTTTCTGCTTTTATAATAGCTGCCAGTCTAATGGGTGTAAAATGATATCTCATTGTAGTTTTGATTTGCATTTTTCTAATAGCTGGTGATATTGAGCATATTTGCATGTGATTTTTAGCCATTTGTATTTCTTCTTTGGAGAAGTATCTATTCCAATATCTCACAACTTTTTAAATGGACTGTTTGTGTTTTTGTTTTTGAAATATAGGATTTCTTTATACATGCTGGATAGTATGCCCTTATGGGAGAGATGGTTACCAAATATTTTCTCCCATTGATTATGCTGCCTTTTCACTATCTTGACTAACTCCATAGAAGCACAAATTTTTTAATTTATCTATTTTATCATGAAGGGTCACAACTGTGGCAGTGGAGGATCACTGGTGTGGGATGTTATTGATGAGGGGACGTGTGGGGAAGAATGCACCTAGAGCATGCCTCAATGCATATGAATATGTATAAGTGGTCATAGTGCATTGTCTCAGTGGGTGGAGTCCCACATAATAACTAAAAAAATATTGAATTTACATTCAGGAAGGCCTTCTACATTCTGTAATAGAGCAACAAGAATCCCAAGTACATGGGCATTGCCTAGTGAAGGATGTCCTTAATTTTGATGGTTGTACTCATGAACTTTTTTAGTGAAACTGAAACTTAGCCTACTGTTATATACTGCCTATGAGTTACCTCCTGAAAGCTTCCTTGTTGCTCAAATGTGGCCCCTCTCTAAGCCAAACTCAAAATATAAACACTTTATCTTACCCCCAGTGTGGGACATGACTCCTGGAGATAAGCCTCCCTAGCACCGAGGAATTATTTCCAAGTTCTGACTAGTGATGAATCTGAAAAGAAAAAAAAAGACCTCGGTCAAAAGGGGGAAATATTAAATACAAATGATATTTTAATGGCTAAGAGACTTCAAAGTGAGTTTGTAGGTTAAACCAGAGGTTAAGCTTATGTATTTCTCAGCAAGATCTCATTGACTGCCACCATAAACAGTGATACTCCTGAGAGCTCTAGAGAAATCTAGACACCATAAGCAGGGCCAACAATCTCAGGAATTCAGCTCTATGTCAATGGACCTTACTTTGGAATATATGTTCCCCATTGTCAGAGATAAACTCATTTATAATTTTCCTACAAATGGCTCTTCCATCCTTTTTATTTGAACCCATAATTAAGACTATACTTGTTAAATATATGTCCTACAGAATTAAGTCTTTGGTCTGTTCACATGCTGGTTGAGGCCTGTTCTCGGCAGAGTTGAAATACCTACTCATCAGTTCATTGGACTCACCCAGGACAACTAACAAAAGGATGATGGACAACTCCCATCTCAGGAAGAGAAGAGTAACCGCAACTGCAAGCAATACAGATCCATCCATCTGCCCCATGGGTTCTAAGCCCTCACTCATTCAGAGACAGGGTGGGCACAACCACCCCCAAATCCTCAAGATTAAAAAATGAACAAACAAAAGGCTAGAAAGCAACTAAGGACTAATCTTATGATTATTCTAGCAATAGAAGAACTTGTATCATTAATATAAAGGCAGTGTCAACCAGAATTTCTGAGAGTAGGGACAGGGAAGAATAGGTACAACATGGAGGCATTTTGGGGACATTGGAATAGTCCTGCATGACATTGCAATGACAGATACAGGCCATTATACATTTTGTCAAAATCTCTAAAATTATATGGGACAAAGCATAAACTATAATGTAAACTACAGTCTTTAGCTAGTACAGTGCTTCAATATGTGTTCATCTTTTGTAACAAATATATCACCTAATGAAAGATGTTATTAATGTGGAAATGTGGGGGGCGGGGAGTGGTATTATGAAAGCTTTATGTAATCTAAAACTTCTTTAAAATAGCATTTTTAAAAAGGCCTCACAAAGTTATGCTATTAAGCTTTTCAGATCTTTTTCCATCTCCATGTAGTAGCCAGTTGTAATTATTCTTTGAACTGCATTTTGTTTTCCTTTGACCTTAACTATGCATTTAATAAATATTACCATATCATTTCAATTTCATTTTGGGAGTTTCAGAAGGGATATAATAAATTTTTATAATAGAACAGTGGAAAATAAAAATAGGCTAAATTTTTTTTTTGAGCTGCAGCATGCGAAAGTCATATCCAGAAGCCTGTGTGGATCTGAGAGTGTAAGGGCATATGGAACAAATAAGCTATTTGGACTTGATCAGAGTCCTTGGAATTGATGTGGTTTGTATCCTCAACTGTGATTATAGGTAATAAGGGAACTACCTCTTAGAGTTGTTATGAGGCTAAATGTCTCTGTACATGTAATTCATTTATACAATATCAAGTAAATATAAAGCTGCATATAAGTGTTAACAAATATTACCAACTACCACTCATTCCATGACTCACCATTCATTCAAAAATATTTTCAGAATATATTACATGTTTGAAATATATGCTCTGGGGATACATTTGTTTTGAGAAACAGACAGTTATTGTCTTTATGCAAATTAAAAGGTTAGTGCAGTGTTAAAGCTAGATATTAATCAAATATTCACAACAATAAATTTTAAATGATGACTTTGCCAAATGATCCGAGATTGAGGTTGCATAAGGACAGAGAAATCAACAAATTCATGGATGAGGGAAATATAAATTTTTGAGATATGAACAGTGAAAAGATATTAACTTGAGAGTTAAATATATTTTTATTCCATGTTGACATTTAAGTGAGAAAATCATAGCAGACTGCTAATTCTCTGCATTTGGATTTCACTTTAAGGAAAAAAAA
>JAQZBX010094393.1:0-12034 GCA_029593785.1 Cabassous unicinctus | reverse complement strand
TACATAAACTATAAGTGTTCAGTAAACATCATGAACTTACAAAACAAACATGCATAACATCATACAGGGCTCCCATACATCACCCCACCACAAACACCCCGCATTATTATGAAACATTTGTTAACAAATCATGAAAAAGCATTGTCAAAGTATTACGACTAACTATTGTCCGTGTCTTCCTCCCCTATACATTTTTTAAGGATTTATTTATTTACTTACTTACTTTTATCCATTTTTCCCACCCCCACCCCCACTCCCGTTTTTGCTGTTTTTGTGTCTATTCGCTGGGCAACTCTCTGTGTCCGTTTCCTGCCCTCTCTTCTCATCCTTCTCCTTCTGTCTTCACTGGGGTTCAATCCTCGGAATCTCCAATGTGGGAGAGAGGCGTCCTACTGCCTGCGCCACCTTAGTTCCTGGTTTTTCGGTGCGTCTCGTCTTGGCCCTCCCTTTTATCACTATCCTGTTAGGTCATCATCTTGCTGCGTGGCTCCCGGGGCCTGGCAGCTCACCCGGGGCCTGGTGTGGCTCACACGCATGCGGGGCCTGGCGCCTGGGTATTTTTTAACCTCCATTACCTGACTTTCCCCCTGAGCAGGTGATTCTAATGTGCATCTAGGGCAGAGAAGTGCTGGGCTGGCCATGTGTGGACAGCAAGAGCTTTTTCAGCACAGGATTTAATTAACCGTCTGATCCAAAACCTATAGGAGGGTTCATTAGTAGAAACATTCACAGCTTGAAGCTTGGAGCCCTGGAGCTTGGGGTGAGAGAAATGACCTGATCTTGGGAACTCACAGCTCTCCAGGAAAAGAGGCTGGCAGGGCGAGGGAAAGCCTGGCAAAAGAGCAGGAAAGAAGGGCACCGGGTGTCCAGCACATACGCTTCCCTTCTGTCGGTGGGAGGCAGTGAGCCTCATCCCTTTGAGTGCATCAGATTCACCCTGGAGTGTGTCAAAATGCAGATGGGCCCCACTCCCTGAGTCAGCCAGCAGGTCCCCAGGTCGCTGACAGAAAGTTTATAGAACAGACACACCCAGATACTCTGAGGGAAAGGCCTGCAGGAGCAACCGTCTGTGCACCCTCCACGGTGGACATGTGCAGGGCAGGGATTGTCTCTAATCCTGGGCTCTGCTCCTGGAGGGTCGGAATTGCTAAGCCTGAGGTGGTGCTCAGC
Source organism: Cabassous unicinctus (assembly GCA_029593785.1). Classification (NCBI taxonomy): domain Eukaryota; kingdom Metazoa; phylum Chordata; class Mammalia; order Cingulata; family Chlamyphoridae; genus Cabassous; species Cabassous unicinctus. The sequence goes on along the minus strand of JAQZBX010094393.1, from coordinate 10,864 downwards.
AGTCAGTGCTGGAAATGATTTCGGGGCACTGCCCAATTGGGGGCCTCCATGACAAGAAGTGGAAAACTGCCCCAAGTTTTCTTTGTATAGCTGAAGGTGGAAACAAAGCAGGAAGGGCCCTTGGCTCACTTCCTCCTTTCCACTGACAGGGAAGCTGGGGGTTTTCCCAAGTGCAGGCAGGAAACACAGGAACGAGGGCGGGAGCAATTTCACCAGAGCAGTGGGTCTCAAAGTGTGCACTGCTGGTTAGAAATGCAAATCCCAGGGCACCACCTCTGGGGTCAGACACTCTGGTCATGGAGCCCAGCAAGCTGGGTTTCAACAAGCCCACTGGGGGTTCTGACACCCCCTTCTTTGAGAACCCCTGCACCAGAGGCTCCAGTGCTTGCTGAGCATGGGCTTGGAAAGGTTCCCCACCTTTCCTGGCCATCACCCTGTCCCTGTTTGGGGCCATAAAAAGGCTGCACAGCACACCACTCTCACCACGTTACTGGGACGATGCTGAACGACATTGGGGCTGCTACACTTGGAGGAAAAGAAGCCAAGTTCATGGCAGCTGCCACCTGCCCGCAGGCTGCCGTCCAGCTGACCACTCTTCATCTTTTTCTTTTCTCTAAGCCTGGAAAGCAGCTGGGGGAGGCTTTCTCCAAGAAAGGGCGGGCACCTGGGAAGCTAATCCTCCAGAGCAGGGGCAGCTCTGGCCCAGAAGCCCCAGGGCCTGGTCCACTGTTCTCCCTAGGGAAATATGGGAGCACAGCTCAGGAGAGGCCCAGGGAAATGCTTTTTCTTCTCTAGCATGGGGAAGCAAACACTGCCTTGCTGGGTGGGGCTGGGGCCAAACGGGCAGCATCCTATATCAAGACGAAGGCCCTTGGATGAAGAACACTCTTCCAGAAAGAGGGTCCGAGCCGGGGAGACTGATTCAGAGGCTGAGGCACAAAGGCGAGGACTGGCTCAGTGGAACAGGACGAGTTCCTCAATGCTTTCCTTTCCAGACCCAATTCTGGGCCTTTTCCAAGCACTCAATGAAAGAGGGAGACTAACATGCTTTAATGAGGGAGTCACCAGTATCAGGAATAACCCAGCCCTGGTAGCAGGATTCATCGGAGAGTCTTTAAATGAATCAGAAAAGAGTTCACAAATTTGGAGCAAAAACTCATAGACTTAGTTGGGTTAAATTAAAAGCACAATTTGATTGTATTTTCTTGTCAAACAACTTTACTTGTGGCAATAACTGCAGTATAATTTAATTCAACAGGAAATATCAGACTTGGAGGGAAAACATAGAAAAAACCCTTAAATTACAACCCAGCATTCTTTCCAAGGCACAGCACTGGCATTTTAAAATTGACAGCAGAATGAGTTTGTTTCCATGAAACAAAACCTCAAGTCCAAAGTCTGCTTGTGAAACAGTTTTCCACTTCATCTCCATTTCCAAGGCTCAAGGAACGATGCTTGTGGCCTTTCTCAGTGCCAGGTAGCCAGTGACAACATCGGACGGCAGTCTCCGAATGTAGGAAAACTCTTCAATGGTGCTGAACCGCAGCTTGCTCTGGGGGTCTGTGTAGTTGGCCTGAGTGAGAAAAAGGCACAGTGAAAGGCAGAACGTAGTTGAGGTGACATTTTAGGTTCAAGTACAAGTTTTAAAATATTTCCTCTATTTTATTGACAGTGAAATACATCTTGACTGTGTCTGACCCTGTCATTGAGAACACTGAATTGCGCACTTTGGCAAAGGCTCATTAATCTTCCCGGACTTCAGGGTGTGGATGGAAGAGGAATAACCACATTGGACTCCAAGACCCTTCCCGTTGGCACCTCAAGAGCTGCAAGCAGCAGGTCCAAAACTGAACTCGTGATCACTGGCCTGTCCTGCCTCCAAACTCCCTCCTCCTTCCAGCGCAGGTTTCAGGGCTGTGTTCCTCGAGGTAGAGGACACCTCTGTGGGCTCCGCACGCCGCCCCTCCCCTTGCACGCCACCCCTCCCCTTGCACGCCACCTTCTTCCAAGGCCCGCCTCTCCAGCTCTCCCACCCCCACCTCCACACCATTTTCACAGCGCCCTGGACCACACCACAGGGTGCCCATCCATGCCCTCCTCCCAACAGCAGCCGGAGTCCTTTTTTACAACTTGCAATTCACATCATGTCATTCCTCAGTGTAATACTTCTCAATGGCTCCCTTCTGCCCTCAGGACAAAGGTCCTGCAAGAAGACCCTTCTCCCTCCCAAGACTCCTCCTGAGTCCCACACCCCCATGCTGTGTTTCCAAACACCCTAGCCTCTTCGGCCCTCCCACCTGCCATGCCCCACGTGCCCTTCCTTCTGCAGGGGCTCCATCCCTGCGGCACTTTGCCCAGCGATCACCTGCTCATCCTTCAGGTCCCAGCTTGAAAATCACATCCTCGGGGAAGCTTTATGTGCATCCCCACGGGAGCTCAGGTTCCACCCCCCTTCCACTTTCCCGTCACCATGTATCTCTCCTGAGGGATGTCTATCCCTGTTGCTTCTCAGTTAATTATCTACATGACTCTTTGACTAAGGTCCAGGATGTAAAGCTCCATGAGGAAGGAACCCTGTGGTTTGCTTCTCATTGAATCTGGTTCCTAGTACAAAGCAGGGTGCACAGTGGGCTTTCAGTCTGTTTGTACCACAATGAGTGATAAATGAATGAATGAGTGAACGAATGATTTTCATCACAGAAAATTGAACTTGTATCTTGCTGACATATCAAAATTCTCTTTTGGCCTCTATTTTCCCCATGTGCTAAGTAGAGAAAATAATCCCCTTCCTAGCTACCTCAAAGCATATGGCTTCTACAGATTTTGAAACAGAAAACATGAGGGTAAGTCATTCTGAGCCCCTTTAAAAAAACTAAAAGAGGCCATTAAAGTCTAGACAGATAACATCCAATTACTCGCGTGTGGACTGCCTGCTCCAGTGTTGATCAGCTTTGTGTGAACCTAGACTCACAGCAGTTGTGGGAATTAATAAGAGAGGGGAGACTCAGTAAAGCAGCAGCAAGCTGAGGGGACTTAGTGGTAGGCTTCTCATGCTCTAATGTCTTCAATTCTGCCACTGGGGATCTCCCAAAGCTATTTAACTTCTGTGTGTCAGGAAAATGGGATTATTCCTAAAAAATTAAGAATAATTAAAATTCTATATAAACAAAACTTTGATCTTTTGCCTTGGTCTAGATACTGCCTTTCTGTACTACAATGGTTCCTTTGATGTCAGTAATAAAGGAAGGGCTTAATTAGAGAACAGTTACAAGTTCATTTTGAGGACACCTGGCCATGAGGCAGTTACGGACTAATTAAGTGGCAGCGGGAGGCTGCCCCCCAAGTTCTGAGCAGAGCAGCAGGCATGTGAGTCTGGCTTTGATCATCTGTCCTCTATACACGAACCGGCCTCAGCCTGGCTCCATTTCAATAGTTGCCTCCCTCCTACCACCAAACTGCTGAGCCGGCCCACCCAAGTTCAGACCTCACTACCAGGAAGGATGCCGATGAATGAAGTGGAATACCGGGGCCTTGTGGCAACAACAGAAACGTCACCAACACAAACTTGAACAGACTGGACACCACCTGACCGACCCAAGAGCCAGCATCCCATTCTTGAACAGAAGGGAAGATGCTAAGTAACAGCCAGAGGTGAAGCAGTACACAGCTTCAAGGCCACAGTCCACCGTCCTTTGGATTCCATCTCTTAAGCCTGAATGAAACAAAGGCCCAGAGGGCAATCAGCAAGAGCTCCCCACACAGGCAAAGCAAACAGCCGTAGGCCCCCCTGGCTTTCTGGACTACCACCAAGATGAAGTTCACTGCTTGCCCATCTCATCCACAGCCACATACTTTCCATGGCTTTGTAACTAGGGATAAACAGGTGTGACCCAATAAGCCGTCCTGCTCCACCTGAGCACAGGGCTGGCTGAGAACAGGTGGGTAAGTTTAATACAAGTTTGGCTTTATTTTTAAATTATGTAACTTTAAATTATATAACTAATAGCTGAGCATATTCTCCTTCATATATACACAAACTCAAAATCTATCATCCAAAAGTCCTTTGCCCTGAGGAAAGTGGTCACCCTTCCAAACTTTCTTCTAACTATCCTTACATGCAATGTACACACACCAGAAAAATACCCAATTGTGTGTGTGTGTGTATTTTTACTTAAGTGATACCATGCTGAATGTATTACTTCGCAACTTGCTTTATTCAGTCAACAATATGTCTTGGAAATTTATCTATGTTACTACATATACATCTAGCTTATAGAATAATATGAAAACACCTCCACTGATGGACTTCTACATTGTGTCCAACATTTTGCTAATACAGTTTCTTATAAGCATGTGACTCCTTGTGCACGTTGTTTCTCTAGGGAGTTGCCTAGGAGAACTGCTGGGTATAGGCTTGTGCATTTTGTTTCAACAGATATTGCCAATGTGACCTCCAAAGGAGATGTACCAATATTCATTCCCACCTCACATCAGCTATGTATGAGGATATTCATTTCCTTATGTTAGTGACAATATATGTAATCAAGTGTCTTAATTTCTTTCCCATTTGACGAGTAAAAAGAGGACTCTTGTTCTCTTTAGTATCTTTTTCTTAATTACCACTGGAGTTGAATATCTACTAATTGGTCATCTGTATTTCTTCTGTAAATGAATATTCATATTCTTTCTGCCAACTTTTCTGTGAGATTGTTTTATTTGGTACAGTTCTCCACATATTCAGAATTTCTTAATTCTTATACACAATAGAACAAGACATTTTAGGTAATGTGTGATATGACAAGTCTTTTGCCAATGGCTTAAAGAAGCCTTGGAACAGTGCTGCTCAAAATGATTCTCATGCCTATTAATGTGTGAGAGGTACTGTACTAGCAGGGGAGCCGCCTTATGATGGTGAGGATAAAGCTGAGATTCTAAGGGACCACCCTCCAAATCTGGCCATAAACCATGGCTTCCACAAGCTCAGCACAAGATGGCACAGGGAGAGATTTCTACTTTGGGCAATAACAGAATAATGGGTACCAGACTAGCCCTTCCTGACATAAGCAACTATTAAAATATATGAAGCAACTACTTTCAGCACAGTAACACAACAACTGAGAAAAGAGGAACTCATAAGGTGAGCCCTATGATCACCCTGACTTTCTGCCTATGACAATTTCTTCACCACAGTGCAGGGAGCTGGAGCTCAAACAGATCACAGTAGATCCACTGAGCTAAGGAGGTAGTGATCAAAGTTAGGGACTACTGAAGGCACTGACATTTGCATGCAGTGCACAAGAAGGGAGGGAACTGCAAAAGTCTGCTTGGGATTCCCCACACGTCCATGACCATGGGCTAGAGTAGGTATGTTCAAGGAGAGACAATACAGGGCTTACCAAAGAATGGCTACTTTAGAGTTGAGAGGACAGAGACAGTAGAGGCTAAACATTGCTGGGAGACATTCTAGACTCACCAAGATATTGCCTAACACCAAACCTCAGGATGACTGGCAGAGGCTAAAGAGTTTGGAGGTTAAGTCTGACCAAGTTAAAGGGGCTTGGGAAATTACCTGAGATTTCCACAGATCTGTCCAAACAAAGTGTAAAACCAAACCTACACACATTTAAGTTACTGGCCAGTAACTGAGTTATCTACCAGAAAGAAAGAAAAATAATCAACACTCTTCAGAGGAAGGTAACAGAATCCAGAGTTTGTACAATGTATCATCCACAATGTCCTGTATATAATAAAATGCAAAGAAACATGAAAATGTGACCCATAGTCAAGAAAAAGTCAATAGAAATCAGACCCAAGATGACCCAGGTGTTGAAACTATAAAAAACAACCAAATGGAACTACTAGAAACAAAAATTAAAATAACTAAAATGAAAAATTCACCAGATGGGCTAAACAGAATATTGGCAATAACAGAAAAAAAGTTTTGAGGAAATCATGGCTGAAAAGTTCCCCAAATTGACTTACAGATCCAAGAAACTTAGCAAAGTTTAAGCAGGATAAATACGAAGGAAACTGTAACTAAGCACATTACAATCAAACTGCTAAAAATAAAAGACAAAGAGAAAATCTTAAAAGCAGCTAGAGAAAGAAAGACACATTAAATCCAGGGAAACTATGATGGCTGAGTTCTCTGCAGCAACAATGAAGACCAGAGACAAATGACATTTTAAAGTGCTGAAAGAAAAAAGGCAATCTGGAATTCAATATCCAGAGAAAATATACTTAAGGGTTAAAAAAAAAAAAAAAAAAAAAAAAGACATTTTAAGATAAATGAAGGCTGAGAGTATTTGCCAATGGCATACCTTCACTATAAGAAATATGAAAGGATGTTTTTAGATGAAATGGGAGTAATACCATATTGAAAATCAAATCAACAAGAATAAAAAATATACCAAAAATGGTAGATAAGTTGGTAAATCTAACAAACTATGTTTTTTTCCCCATAATTTTCTTAAAAGCAACTGAGTGTTTAAGGCAAAAATAATAAAACACCAGATAAGCTGGTAGGAAGATTCAGAGAGAAGTTTTCAAGAAATCACTAGAGGGTGAATGTGGGCTAGAGAGAGTATGAAGCCCCTGGGGGCTGCAGACTACAGGGATTCATATTTTCTTGTAGGCTTTTCCTCAAAGAACTCTACCAGTGGCTCCCAAGAAAGGTAAGGAAGACTCCTGAGAAAGCTTTCTCGTGATGCTGCCTGGGAAAAGGACCAGCAGTCACTGATGAAACTCTGCCCAGATCCATCTGGCCTATCTACCCTAGAGAACAAAAACCATAATCTGCAGGAGAAGGACAGCAAAAACTGTAGCCTTATGGCACAGGTGGAAATCCACTACAGTTGCAGGAAAGGAACAGAAAAAAAAAGTTTTAGCTTTTTTTTAGAGGGGCAGGAATATACATTCCCCAACACTAGATCTGGAGAAGGGGCAGAACTGAGTTTTAGAGTTGCCTGCCTAAGACTGAGGCTTAATCAGAACATGAAAAGACATCACCCTGCCCCACTACACTATTGAGCATTGAGTAAGAATAAGAGTAGAATATAGCTGGAAGAGCTGCAAGAGACAGATTCTCTCTGGGGAGCAATGCAGAGTGAAGACCCAAGTCAAGTGGACAGATCTGAAACCAAGTTGGGAGCAGACATTGAGAAAACCCTTTTGGCAAATTAGCTCAGACCCTAACATAAGGAATCACTAGAGGAATCTGAAGTCTGTAGTATAACAGCAACAATCACTTCAAAAGTAGCTCAACTTCTGTCTAGATTAACACATACTCCCACACTAAAGGTATACCAGGGAGAAAGGTGTGCACACCTGACCAGACTCCTCAAAACTGTCAACGGTATCAAAAACAAGGAAAGCTGAGAAATTACCACATCTATAAGAGGAGCCTAAGGAGAAAGACATCATGACTAAATGTAATGAGCTATCCAGGATGGAATAATGGAACAGAAAAAGGACACTAAGTGAAAACTATGAAAAACAAAAACAAAAACCTAAGGACTTTAGTTAATAATATATCAATTTTGGTTCATTAATGGCAATGAATGTAAGATGTTAATAATAGGGGAAAACTGGGTACAGGGTATACGAGAACTCTTTTTATTATCTCACAATTTTTGTGTAAAACTAAAACTATTCTAAAAAATAAACTCTATTTAAAAATACTCCACTAAATCCAAAGAAGGCAAAAAAAAAAGAGGAAGGAAACAAAATAAAACAAAGGGAACAAATGAAAACAACTAGTTAGGTGGTAGATTTAAACCTGACTATATCAATAATCACTTCAAATGTGAATAACCTAAAGATAAAGTTAAAATTCTAACTGTCAGAATGAATAAAAAGCAAGAGCCAACTATATGCTTTCCATAAGAAATCCACTTTAAATATAAAGACATAGGTAAGTTAAAAATAAAAAGATGAAAAAAGATATACAAGGCAAATATAACCAAAAGAAAGGTGGAGTAGCTATATTAATTTCAGACAAAGTAGACTTCAGGACAATGAATATTATCAGGGATAAAGAGGGATATTGCATAATGACAAAGGAGCCAATTCTCTAAAAAGACATAACAACCCTAAATGTGTATGTACCTAACAACAGAGCTTTCAAACACACCAGGCAAAAACTGATAAGAAAGGAAGTAGGTAAATCTACCATTATAGTTGGAGACTTCTATACTGCTCTCAGTAATGAATACAATAGGCAGAAAATCAGTAAGGATTTGGATAGCCTGAACAAACACTAAGAACAACTTGACCTAGTTGATACTCCACTCAACAATGGCAGAATATACATTAGTCTCAAGTACGATGGCCCATTCACTGAGAGACCACACACGGGGCCCGAGTTAGTTTCCTATTGCTGCTGTGGCAAATTACCACAGACTTAGCTGCTTCAACAATGCAAATTTAGTATCTCACAGAGACCCAACACCGGTCTCACTAGGCTAAAATCAAGGGGTTGGCAGGACTTTGTTCCTTACTGGATGTTCAAGGGAAAAATCTGTTCCCTTGCCTTTTCCAGTTCGAGGGGCTACCCAGATTCCTTGACCCGTGACTCCCTTCCTCCATCTTCAAAACAAGTGATGCTGCAACTCTCTGTGGCTTTCTCCTGTAGTCACATCTTCCTCGTCCACTTTTATGGACCCTTGTGATGACATTGGGCCCACTTGGATAATCCAGGATAACCTGTCTCTTCTAAAATAAACTGATTCACAATTTTCATTCCACCTACAACTTTAATTACGCTTTGCCATGCAATATAAAAAATTCGCAGATTCCAGGGATTAGGACATGGGTATATTTTGTGGGGGGGCAGGGTGGTGGCAGGGGTCATTATTCTGCCTACCTCTGGCCAGAACTGGAGGATGAATCAACAAATTGTGGTATAGTCATATATTGGAGTATTAGTCAGCAACAAAAAAGAAAGAACTGCTAATACATAAAACAACATTGATAAATCTCAAAAATATTATGCTGGAAAAAAAACAGGCAGGCACAAAAGAGTACATACCATATGATTCCATTCATATGATGATCTAGAACTTACAAAATTAATCTATAGTGATTGAAATCAGACTTCTGGTTGTTAGGGGCAAAGAGTAGGGAAATGACTGCAAAGGGACAAAAGGGAACTTTCTGGATGAAGGAAATGGATGAATATATTTTTCAAAACTCAGCAAAATGTACACATAAAATACGTGAATTTTATTATTTGCAAATTACACCTCAATAGAGTTGATTCTAAGAAAGAAGGCACAGGAAATAATGAGACTGTTCCTGGAGTCAAAATGATGACATCTGACAATCCTTTATAGCCAAGGGGTCCTCTCCAGAAGACCCAAGAGACCAGAGATTAAAACCCCAGAGGCTCTGAAAGCATCACCTCTCACTGAGCTCTCCAGGGTAGTAAGATGCTTCTGCCTGAGCCCTGGCTCTCTCCATAACCCAGCCCAGCCTGTCCCTGGTTCCCACCACAGAGCACAAGCCAAAGTCAAATGGCAGTAATTCAGCTACGATGGTTAGAAGGCACTGGGGCACTAGGCCTGCTTCCACACAGTTATACAACTACACTCACATATCCTACCCAAAGCACACATTCCAGAAAGCACGACGGCCCGGGATTTCACCCATGGGAAACACTATTTGTGACTTACAAGGGGTCAGCTCAGGTGAAGAGATGCCTTAAAGTGACTTGCAAGAGAAAGCCCTCTTGACTTACTAACATTATGCTGCCCTCTCAGGGAAACTTTAGGAGGAGATACACACCCTGAATCAATGCAAAAGGAACCCACCACACACACACACACACACACACACACACACACACACACCACCCACCCCACACACAACCATTTTACAGTGCTTTTATAGAGCAGTCTCCCTATCATTTTTTTAGTATCATTGTATTTAAATGAACTATGTTCAAAAGTTTGCGACACACTGAGGCGTGTGAACTCTCTGAAGGAAAAGTCAAAATACATGACTACTTCAGATAATATAACCAACATATTTTCAAAAATATAAAAACTCAAAAAATTTCCAACATAAAATTTATGTAATTCATTTGGTCAATTTGCCACAGAAGTTGGAGTCATACATTTTCACAAAAAATGTGAAGTATTTGAATGATGTGCATAAGGGTTTAAAAAGTAAAGTGCTCATTATCTCTATAATTATGAGCAAAAGCCATCTTCTAAATTTACTAGAGATGAAAAAGGCTTAAGAAGGTGAGCTGCAAGTGTGTTTACAGGTTCCACCCGACATCTATAGTCTCCAAATCAAGAAATGAGGATCTCTGAGGCTCAGTGACTTGCCCAATTCCCAATCTTCCAGATACACTGGTGGTTTGCAAACTGTGTTCCCCAGAAGCACTTCAGGGGTCACTGATGTAGAGAGTGGGGCCAAGGACAGAGGACCAGACCCCCACAGGAGCCCAAGTGGGTAGGTGGGCTCCAGGCCTTTTGTATATTTTGGATTCTGTAAAAGATTTCATTTGGAACAGGGGTTCTAATGCTTAAAAATAAGTTTGGAAATCACTACCTTTTCCAAATTGCCTCTTTAGAGAAGTTTAAATGTTTTTTTTTTTTTTTTTTAAAGGTACAATTATTTAAAATGTTAGAAATATTTTAAAACATCAGCAGTAAATCATATAATCTTAAAAAACAAACAAACAAACTTGCTTCTTGCATGTTATTTCATACAGTTAACAAGCAGAGGGAGAGGAGTGAACCTTGGGCCTCCTGCTTTCTGGAGCAGTCTCCCCCCCAGGCTGCCCACGCTGAGGCCCCAGGTTGACTTTATAATAAAAATGCCTCAGCACCTCAGCACAAACCCATTGCCTATTCAA
>JAQZBX010094392.1:0-12034 GCA_029593785.1 Cabassous unicinctus | reverse complement strand
TGCTGTGTGGTTCGTGGGTGATTGCATCTTAGTGGCTTTATTTAACATTCTTCTTTGACCCCTCTTTTTCCACAAATTGAGACTTGGATCTAGAAGTTTGAGCATATATAAATTCTCTTTTTTAGCAGAAATATTTCATAGCTACTTTGCATACTTCTATCAGGGGCATAAATTTTTTTTCTCTTTTATTATTACTGCTCAAATTATCAGCTTTTCTTTAACCAAACAAAATGTTGTAGATACAGTTTAAGTCCTATCTCACTCTTCCTTTCCTTTGCAGAGGTAATAACCACTATCCTGAAGTATATGTGTTTTATTTTCATGTTTTTACACTTTAACAATATAAGCATATTTTTATACACTGGATTTAAAATGTGCTTGTATGTTTTAAACTTTTATATAATTGGCATCACACAGCATGAATATATTTGCATCTTTTTTTTGCAATTGCTCTATGTTGATATATGAGGACTTAATTCAGTCTTTTCAACTTCAGTTTGATATTCTATTATATAATAATGAATTTTGGTTTATTCACCAATTTCTCTACTTACAGGCAGGCATGCCATTTTCACTTTTTCCTATTATAAACAGGGCTTAGAGTAGGAAGTCCTTGTGCCTATGTACTGAAGTTTCTCCATAGTAGGTACCCAAAAGGGAAGTTTCGGTTGCAGAGGCATGTAGAGCTGGCTCACGCTAGCTTGTGAACACCTATAGTTAAATTTTTAAAAACTTTGTGAGCTGGTTATTGAATTCAGGCACTATTAAAAATTAAATTACACAAACTTACAACAAAATAAATCATATTAAAAACAAAGGTAATAAATACCAAAAACTCATCACTTAGTAATTATTTTCCTACGATTTACTATTATCTATGCTCTTGAGGTTATTTATTTCTATTATATCTGTATGGAGGAAATACTATATTACAGTATGCTTCTGAACATTTCTTCCGAACTCTGCGTTGAGTGGCATCACCTTGGTAGCTTGAAATCAGTCGTGGTGGAAGTATTCACACCATAGAAATTGGCCCATGCTACAAATCAGGGCTTGATTCATTGTTTTGTTGATTGTCTAGACCTCAGAAAGTGATGGAGAAACTATTAATAATGCAGATTAATCTTAAAAGTATATCATGTCTGTAACCCTTATATTGTGAATGGCACAAAAATTGAGGAAATTTTTTCCAGTATTCAAAAATTATTATCAATAACACACATCCAATGAGTTACATGATGGTCACATTTAAATTCACTGGGAAGTGATGAACTATCCAGTGAATGATGGAACAATTTAGAGGCCTCGCTCACACCATACTTAAAATTAAATTCCTCATGTATTAAGAACTCAATGCACAAAGCACTTTTCCTTTGAAAGAAAACATAATAGAATATCCTTGGGGCTGACACAAGAAGGCACTACACAGATCCACTTTCAAGATGGGACTCTGCCCAGACCATACCTGTCAGCCTCCAGCCATTAGTCTCACCTCAGCTTTTAGCTCAAGTTCATGCCCCTCTAGGGGTGACTCCTGGACAATGACTGTGCAAAGTGGTAATTCAAGGTTCAGCCATTTTCACTCAGTGTGGACTCCTTAGATGGACAATATTTGCTCTAGAGTTCAGCATTGGGCTGGTAGAGGCTTTGTCAGATCTGTATTGTAGCCCTACAGCTCCCCTTGCCTAATCCCACTTTCTCTTTATTTTCCTTTCTTGGATATTACCTCATGTGGTGGTTTGAAGCTGTATGTACCCCAGAAAAACATGTTCTTAAATTTAGTCCATTCTTGTGGGTGTGAACCTATTGTTAGTAGGACCTTTCAATGAGTCTGCTTCAGTTAATGTGTGGCCCACCTCAATCAGGATGGGTCTTAATCTCATTATTGGGGTCCTTTATAACAGAATGAAATTCAGACCAATGGAGAGAAGGCAATGGAAGCAAGAAACTGAGATTTAATGGAACCTGGAAGAGAATGCAGAGGCCAGGAGAGGCCACCATGTGCCTTGCCATATGACCAGCTAAGGACCAAAGATCTCTGACAGCCAGCCCCAGAACGCCATAGTCTTCAGGAAGAAAGCATCACCTTGATGATGCTCGATTTGGACTTTTTCCTGGCCTCCAGCCATGAGCAAATTAACTCCCATTATTTAACCTGACCCATTTCATGGTATTTGTTTGAGCAGCCTGGGTAACTAAAACACCTTTCAATAAAACTTTGGGGCACCTAACTTCATCTCAGTGTCTGTTTCCTGGGGCACTCCAACTGCCATAGTGTACATGGTTTGTTTATTTATTTATTTATTTATTTTAAAGAAGTTTTAGATTACATACATTATACCTAAAAAATATAGGGGATTCCCACATGCCCCACTCCCTCCCCTTCCCACACTTTTCCCCATTAACAACATCTTTCAAAAGTGTGGTACATTTGTTACAATTGATGAACACTTATTGAAGCATTGCTGCTAACTGTGGACTATAGTTTACATTATAGTTTACACTCTGCCCTGCACAATTTTATAGGTTATGACAAACTGTATAACAGCCTGTATGTGCATGGCTTTTTGAGTTTGAAAAAGATTTTTTCTTTATTATTTAAAAAGTTCTAATATGTGAGTCCAATGCATGTTGTTGAAATTACTGATTATATTATGATATGGCTTGTATACAATTCCACTGTGTTTGGAACTCTGAACACTGAATTCAGACTCGGTTCTAAAAGTATGTATTTGTTGAAATGCTAAGAGTGGTTATCTTTCAGCGGTGGAGTTCGGGCTGACTTTTTTTCTGTTTGTTTACCTGTATTTTTTTCATTGTTCTAAAACAAACTTATTGTCTTTCTTTGTGAAGTAAATAAAAAAGTATATTTCTTTACCATGTAGGTTTGTAGTAATGGCTGGAAGCTTGATCATTAACTCTCCTCAAGTCAACAAACTTGTGTTGAGAACTTACAAGTTGTCAGGCATTGCTCTAAAACAGCAGGAGATTCAAACACAAGTGAGGTTGCCCTTGCACTCAAGGATTTTACAAAAATCAAGGCAGGGAATGCATTGTATGGGGTGTTTTGTTCAATTGATTGTATTCGATCCTAATTTGTTTTGGCTGAGAAACAATTAGCTTCATTGAGAAACTTTTTATGTTACCATTTCAGGTGGTACCATCTTTACATCTAGAAAATTAGGATACCAGGAAAAGAACATCTCTCTGATTAAATAGACTTAAGGGGATAGTTGTTCTTTTTTGTGACACAGGGCCTTTCTCACAAAACTTCAAAATGGTGCTAGGAATAGACTGTGGTGAGAGTGGGAAAATTTCTTCTAGTACTTAGCTGGTCAGTCAGCCCTTCTTGACAAATATCAGCTGTGCCCCCTTGAGCTGGGGACAGCATGAAAGTGTTGCAGCTATAAATAGAGAGCCTGTGCAAATAGGCATCGGGTGTTCTTCTACCATATATGATTCTGTTCTGGGCATCCCCTTCCTCATCTCTGACAGTCTGTCCATTCCTCCCTATGGTGGCAAGAAGATGACTACCATATGTTTAGAAACGGGAGTGGGAATGGACATTGCAGCATTTCCTGGCAATAAAAGAAGATACAATTTTTAAAAGCTGAATGAATGAATGAAGAATATTCAAGCATAAAAAGGAAGAAGTTGTGTTCTAAGAATTTGAAATAAGCTTGCCCCAAATCCCTTATGACAGAGAGAAATATGTGTCTGATGAGGCCAGTGGCACAAGACTAAACTCGGTGATAGTGATGATTTAGAATCTGGCATTGCAAGGTTTTTAGCTCTCTGTGTAAATTGTAACACCCCCACATCCACTGGATCTGATTTAGAAAAGATACTCTAACTCATCCCAGTCAACCTTCAAAGGAAAGCTAATCAGAAGAGAGCTGTGGGAGAGGAAAAAAGACTAGTTTTATGTCTAACCTGTCAGGGCAGGAGACTCTGAATTTAGTCTTTCTAAACAGAAAAGATTGCTTATTGTTTTCCTTGTAGACCTATCACACATCTGGCAATGTCCCAAAAACTCAATTTATTCTCTAGGGTTTTAGAAAGAGAAAAAGACAAAGGAGAGACTTTTCTCATGGTCACTCAGAGGAAATGGAATGAAAATCTTGTGCAGCTGTAGTTAAAAAGGAAGAAACCTTTATGCAATTTCTGTGTTTGTGCTATTTTTGAATTTAAAGTGGAGAGGCCTGAGAAAAGGCAATAATAAAAGTATTTCATAGACAATTGTACATTTAGTGGAAACTCATGACCACATATTTGAAGAAGAAAGAGGAAACTATGCAAAGACATGCGTTCCCAGTAGCTTTCTGTGGTACTTATGGGAATGAAAATATACTGTTACCCACTCAGACTTAAAATCTAGGAATTCAGACCTTGGAACCCTTGATGAGTCAAGGGACTGCCCTTTACATACTCCTTCTTCACACTATCTCCACCTTCTGTGCCATGGAATCTCCATAGGAAAATAGCTTGCTCATCATTCCTCATTTAACAAAACTGATTTTTTCCCCACACCTTTATTTATCTGAAAATGGAATATGTTATTTTAATGTCCCATTGTTATTTAACTGACAGATACTTTTCCTTTCTTGGTGGCAAATAAAAAAAATGGTCCATTTTATAATAGATTAAGTAAAATACCACAATAATAATGACAGCTCCATTTTTGAGGGACTTCTTTGCACTAGTCACTGTGATAAGTGCTTTATAATTAATATCTTATTTAATGTAACCATCAAAGAAAGTGTAAGGGTTACCCTCATCTTATGTATTAGAAAACTGAGACTAGGAGACTTTTACTTTTAAGAGGTAAGGCCCTCCAGAGCCAGGTCTTTCTGAATTCAGACTCGATTCTCTTTCTACTATGTTATACTGCTTCTCGAGGTAACAACAGCTGTTCCTCTTTTTACCCAGCTCTAGTAATATTACAACAATGGGCAATGTATAATGACAATAGTAGGAAACACTTTGTGGTGTATATGTGCCATATGCTATCTTAAGGTACATATTTGAATGAATATATATATAAATGTGTATATATACATAAAACTCATTTAATATAATATGCTTTTTAGGTTGGTGCCACTATTACCCTTATTTCACAGATGGGAAACTGAAGCCAGAGACATTGGCCAAGGGCACAAAGCTGGTCAGTGGCAGAGCTGGTATTGAGCCAGCCATGCAGTGTGGCTCCAGAGTCTTGACTAACCCATCTTACTTCAGAACTGGATTAATAACCAGCATTAGGAGCCCTTCCTCCCCATAAGAGTTTATAGCTCAGTGTCCACAGCCTTAACCACAATTCATTCATCTGTTTTCAGGAAGAGGAACAGTTGACACTTCAGTTTGTTTTTTTTAATCCTCTCAAGTTCCACATGCATCAATATAGAATAGGCTTTTTGGAGGTTGCAAAAGAAATGCATAAAATAATCCTACCTCAGGGAATTTATTGAAGTATAGGGACTTAGCCACGTAAAACAAAATAAATTAAAAGATAAAAGAGAACTGAACTAATATATTTAGTACTTAATATGAGCTAGGGATTTTGCTTATGTTACACATATAATCCTCATAACAATCTATTATTGTTCTCATTTTAATAGATGAGAAAGCTGAGTGAAAGTGAGAGATGTAAAATAATGTGAACAACTCACATCGCTAGTGACTGAGCAGGTACTCCGACCTAGGTCTGTCTGTCTGGTGCCTGTTAATGACTAAAACTTGAGTGGACAATAAAGACAAAGATAAGGAGAGAGAGAAATCTAAGTTGGAATCTACTCTGGGTTCCAGCTGAGACCCTTGGATTAGTCTGGAAGTGCAGAGAGGGCAAGCAAGGAAGGTGTAGTGACTGCATGAGAAACATCGTGAAAGCAGGAGTAGCAGGGCACGTTGAGGAGGACCGTGGGCGTGAAAGGAGGGAAGTTATTTCACAGGAGTGGGAACTAAGCTTGGTTAACATTTCATTTCATAATGCGTGGCTTTAAAAGGCCATGGATAAAGTTTGAATCTGATCTAGGAGTCAGTGTATGGCCATGATAAGTACCTGAGAAGTGTCTATAGTACAACATAATTAAATGAAGTGGTTATTTAGTGAACATGAGACAGCACATCCACTGAACTTCAATGAGATTAATGGAAATTATACAGTTAAAATTCAAACTCTGGCAAATAATATAGAAAATTCAGCCAAGCTTTTGCCACAAATCTGCTGCTTTTTAGAAATAGCCAAGGATCTTCAAAATAATGCCCAGGCAATTGAATAAGCCAGCATGTGATTCACAATATGCCACTGAATTTGAAGACAATTGGAAGGAGGTTTACTTAAGCCTCATGAAGACAATGATTTAGAGCATGGAATGGAGCCACCAGTGTGGGCAGAAGCGAGAAAGGTTATTGCAAAAACAGCCTGTCTTCTTTTGCATGGAAAAAAAAACAGAAGCAGGGAGGATCTGTAGTCAATCAGCATGTCTAAATGACTATATCACCCTAAAAAATGCAGGTCAACACAGGGCTTTTCAAAGTTAAGACAGATTTCACCTTCCTCCCTCCTCCCTCCTCCACCCCCTCAAGAACCCACACCACCATTCCTTGTAATCACTACAGGATAGAATCAGCATTGAGCTGGAACTGAGATTTGGAACAGAGCACTGTGAGATCAATGCACCAGCTGGAGCAGAAAGTCCAAGAAACATAAATTTCTTGGAAAATGACCCTGTATTTTGGCAATTATTACTGTGAATAAGAATACTTTAGAATCTCAACCCAGAACAAAGTAGTAGAATTTTTTTTTTTCCCCCTAAACTCCATGACAGAATGTTTTACTCTTGTGTTTATCCCTGACTTACAATTGCAGGAAAGTTTTAATAACATTTATTCCTGAAGGAATGTATTTCTTTAGGATTTTATGCTTTGAAATAACATTAGGTTTTATTGTGTATTATCTATTGAAAATTAATTTTTTTCTCATCTTAAAGATTTTTTTCCTTGAAGAAAGAATATTGTAAATGTATTTCTGTGGAGTGCTTTAGAAATGGTAGTATGGAAAGCAAACAATTAATTTTGCATTTACTAACATTGACAGTTTGACCATGCCCATTTTCAAGAATGGGAACATCTCTTGGAGCTAAGAACTGAGTTCTAGTTAGGCTCTGCCATTTAACAGTATGATCGGGGACAACCTGAACCTTTGAGCCTCGGTTTCCTCATCTGCAATTATATTTATTTTATTTTATTATTTTTTAAAAAATATTTATTTTATTTACTCCCCCCCACCCCTTGCTGCTTGTGCTCGCTGTTTGCTTTCTCTGTGTCTGCTTGTCTTTTCTCCTCGTCTTCTCTTTAAGAGATCCTGGGATCTTCCAACGTGGGAGAGAGGCACTCAATCACTTGAGCCACCTCAGCTCCCTGGTTTGTTGTGTCTCTCATTGTCTTTTTCCTCTGTGTCTCTTTTTTGTTGCATCATCTTGTTGCGTCAGTTCTCCACACGGGCTGCCAGCTAGCCACACGGGCCTGCTTGCCTTCACCAGGAGGCCCTGGGAATCAAACCCAGGACTTCCCATATAGTAGATGAGAGCCCAATTGCTTGAGCCACATCCACTTCCCAATTATATTTATCTTAGAAGTTTAACTCATTTATTCAATCAATATTTACCATGAGTCACCAATTGTCCTGGGCCCTGGGTTAGACACTGGGGTTACAAAAATAAACACTTTATATGCAATTCTGCCATCTTAAAGCTTATAACCCATGGAGGGAAACAGCCATTAATAAATAATTGAATTAATAATTAGTTAATTATTGTTTTGATGAGTGCCAATAACGAATGGTACTTTATAGATGAGTCCTAAGAATGGAGGTTTCTAATCTTGCTTTCATGGGTCTTAAATGATACAAGTGTACATAAAAGTGCCTAGTACAAAAACCAGCAAGATGGCAGCAGAGTAAGAAGCTCCTAGAGTCAGCTCGTGCTACAGGGCACTTAGTAATCACCCAGAGTTATCTAAGCACCTGTTTGGGGGATTCAGGATACCAGAAGAGCATCCTTGCAGCATCCTTGAAAGAATGGAAACAGGAGACAGCCCATCTGCAAAGAAGATTCATAAGTAGAGCACTCCACTCCGTGGAGGCCAGTGCCCATCCTCCACTGGTGGCACAAGCTGCCCCAGGAGTTATTCTGTGGCTGGAACTGGAAGCTCCATTTCCCAAAAATGGGGAAGGCAGAGACAGTTGGGCACCAATTTCAGCTACTGATTAGTGGATTTGGCCAGCTAAAGTATGATCCTAAGAGAAGCTAAAGTTTGAACCTGTCCAATTGGAAGGAGGCAGGTAGTCGTCATTTTGACCCTGCCCCCGACATGAGGGGAACTCAGGCTGATTGAAAATCACAGTGACAGTAGGGACCAGCTTCTTTCTACCCAGATCGGACTGCAGCCCTAGCCTAGCCTTCAGCCCCACCTCTGGCAGGGAGGAAGTTGCGGGATCTGCACCAACCTATCTGGGTAACTGCAGGTACATTTGGCTGGCACAGACTCAATAGTTGGAAGTTACCAGGGCAACTGCAATCATTTTGGACCCACAGAGCATAGATTGCTGCCCACACCTGTAGCTCCATCCATGCTCCAGGCAGGGGAGGAAGAGGCGCGACTTCATCAGTCTCTCCAGGCAACTACAGTCTAGGCCTGCACAACCTGGATTGTTACACATGGCCATGGCTCTGTCTCTACCCCTGGCGAAGGGGAAAGGTGGGAGAAGCTTCATTGTTCCCTGGGGCAATGCGGACAGCTTCAACCACCACAGCTTACAGCACGAACTACATCCTCAGCTCCTAGTACACAATCAGCAAGGGAGAAAGGGCAAGAAAACTCTAAACTAAAGAAAGAAACTGCACCCAGAATAAATATATCTAGTAAGCCAGATGCCAAGATACCAACAAAAAACGACAATCCATACCAAGAAACAGGAAGATATGGCCCAGTGAAAGGAACAAGAGAAGCCTCCAGATGACATAAAGGAGTTGAGACAACTAATCATAGATGTTCAAAGAAATCTCCTTAAAAAGTTCGGTGAGATGGCTAAAGAGATTAAGGATATTAAAAAGACATTAAGTGAGCACAAAGAAGAATTTGAAAGCATACATAGAAAAACAGTGGATCTTACGGGAATGAAGGGTGCAATAAATGAAATAAAAAATACACTGGAGTCATATAACAGCAGAGTTGAGCAGGCAGAAGAAAGGATTGGTGAGCTTGAAGACATGGCCTCCGAAAGTGAACGTACAAAAGAACAGATGAAGAAAAGAACGGAAAAAATTGAGCAATGTCTCAGGGAACTAAAGACAGCAAGAAACATGCAAACATACGTGTCATGGGTGTCCCAGAAGGGGAAAAGAAGGGAAAAGGGGCAGAAGAAATATTTGAAGGAATAGTGGTAGAAATTTTCCCAATCCTATTGAAGGATGTAGATATCTGTGTCCAAGAAGCACAACATACTCCCATCCGAATAGATATGAATAGTCCAACTCTGAGACACATACTAATCAGACTGTCAAATGCCAAAGACAAAGGGAGAATTCTGATAGCTGCAAGAGAAAAGCAATGCATAACATGTAAGAGATACCCAATAAAATTAAGTGCCAATTTCTCATCAGAAACCATGGAGGTGTGAAGGCAGTGGTATAATATATTTAAGATACTGCAAGGAAAAAAAACTTCCAGCCAAGAATCTTATATCTGGCAAGATTGTCTTTCAAAAATGAGGGTGAATTTAGAATCTTCACAGATAAAGAGAAACTGGGTTTATAACAAAGAGACCAACCTTGCAGGAAATACTAAAGGGTATGCTACAGATTGGAAAGAAAAGACAGGAGAGAGAGGCTTGAAAGAGAGTCTAGAAATGAAGATTATATTAGTAAAAGTAATTAAAAGTCTCAAAAGAGTGTTGAAAATAAAATATGACAGATAAAACACCAAGGTTAAAATGGATGAAATAAGAACTCCCTTTACAGTAATAACATTGAATGTTAATGGATTAAACTCCCCAGTCAAAAGACACAGACTGGTGGAATGGATAAGAAAATATGAGCCATCTATATGATTTCTGCAAGAGACTCACTATAGACCCAAGGATACCAATAGATTGAAAATGAAAGGCTGGAAAAAGATATTCCATGCATGCAGTATCAAAAAAAAGAGTAGCTATACTTAGATGAAACAGAGTTTAAAAGACAGGAGTAATGCACAATCTGAGAAGGAAGTCAGGAAAAAAATTCTACTTACAATAGCGACTAAAAGAATCAAATATTTAGGAATAAAGTTAACCAAGGATGTAAAGCATATATTCAGAAAACTACAATGCATTGTTAAAAGAAATTTAAAAAGACCTAAATAATTGTAAGAAGATTCCATGCTTATGGATTGGAAGACTAAATATCATTAAGATGTCAGTTCTACCCAAATTGATACACAGATTCGATGCAATCCCAATAAAAATTCCACCAGCTTTTTATAAATAAGTGGAAAATACAATTACCAAATTTATGTGGAAGAGTAAGGGGTCCCGAATAGCCAGAAACACCTTAAAAAGGAAAAGTGAAGTTGGATGACTCTCACTTCTGCACTTTAAATCATATTACGTAGCTACAGTAGTAAAAACAGCATGGTACTTGCATAAAGACAGACACATAGACCAATGGAACCAATTTGATGGTTCAGAAACTGACCCTCACATCAATGGTCAAGTAATTTTTGACAAGCTTTTCAACCCCACCCAACTCAGGCAGAACAGTTCATTCAATAAATTGTGCTGGGAGAACTGGATATCCATGGCCAAAAGAAAGAAAGAGGACCCCTATCTCATACCTTATACTAAATATAAAAGCAAGAACCATAAAGCTTTTGGAAGAAAACATAGGAAAACATCTTCAAGGCCTGGTAATAGGTGGTGGATTCTTAAAGAGATAAGAGTAGGGCTGAGATGGGCTACTGATGCTTAATGTATGTAAAACTTTTAATTAACTTTACTGTAAAAGTGTGGAAATGTACAGAGTTGATGGTAACACATTATAGTGAGTAAAAGCTGGTTTTTAAATGGGAATGTGGCTGGAAAGGTAGTCTAGGGATGTAAATGTCAACTGAAAGAAATATAGAGAATAATCTAGGGACTGAATAACACAGTGAACCCAGACGTGGATGAGAATTGTGGTTGATGGCACAGATGCAAGAGTGTCCTTTGTGAGTGAGAGCAGATGTACATCACTATTGAGTGGTGTTGGGAATGTGGAGAAGCATGGGAAAAATACAACTGGAGTGATCTATGGACTGTCGTTAACAGCAATACTGTAATATTCATGTCAATATCTGTGCCAAAGATGTACTGTGTTGATAATGGGGGGGGGTATGGAAAAAGTGTACCAAATATATGCTATGAACCATTGTTAGTGGTAATAGTGTGATGATATTATCTTATAATCTGTAACAAATGTTCCACCACAGTGTGGTTTGTTGATGGAGAGGTGTTGTATGGGAATTCTGCAAATGCGCATGATTTTTTTGTAAGTTCACAACTTCTGTTATAAAAAATATATTTAAAAAATATTAATAAGGTAGAATGGGGAAAAATACACCAAATGTAACATAAGGACAATAGTAGTAAGATCTTGATAATTTTCTTTCATAATTTGTAACAAATGTCTCACAACAATACAAGGTGTTGGTGGTGGGTTGATATATGGGACCCCTGTATGATGTTATGCGTGCTTGCTTTGTAAGTTCACAACTTTTACTACACACTTATTGTTTTTTTTTTTTAAAGATTTATTTTATTTATGTATTTATCCCCCCACTGTGTCCATTCGCCGTGCGTCCTCTCCGCGTCCGCCCGCCCATCTTACCCTCGCTGCGAGGACCCGCTGCATCAGCCCCTCGCGCCGCGTGGGCCAGCCTGCCCTCACAAGGGGGCCCCGGGAAGCGAACCCGGGGTCTCACACATGGTAAACGGGAGCTCTACTGGTTGAGCCACACC
>JAQZBX010094391.1:0-12024 GCA_029593785.1 Cabassous unicinctus | reverse complement strand
ACATATGCTATAGTATGGACTCCTCACAGCCATGCTGTGAGCTTAGAATATATTATTATCATCTCTTTTCAGATAAGGAAACAGGCTTAGGTAATTTAGCCCATATGTCCATGCTTACCAACTTTTAAGTGATAGAAATGGGGTTTTGAAGCCAGGATGACTCCAGAATCTATGATCTTGAGTTGAAGCTGTATTGTTTCTCTATGTTAATGTGTATCCTTTAAGAGGATAGTATATCATAAGTCTGTTTGACCAGGAAATTTCCTAATTTTCAAGCTATCTCATGAGTCTAGTGTCTTAAAGCTCTGTGTTTAGTGTAAGTGGTTAGTGTTTGTTTAATTAAATATATATTTTTTAAGATGTATTTACTTATTTCTCCCTCCCCCCCCCGGTCATTGTTTTGCACTTGCTGTCTGCTTGTCTTCTCTTTAGGTGGCACTGGGAACCTATCCTGAGACCTTCTGGAGTGGGAGAGAGGTGCTCAGTCTCTTGTGCCACCTCAGCTCCCTCGTCTGCTGTGTCTCTTATGTCTCTCCTCTGTTTCTCTTTTTGTTGCGTCATCTTGCTGCGCTAGCACTCTGTGTGGGCCAGCACTCCTGTGTGGGCCATCACTCCACGTGGGCCAGCACTCCGCGTGGGCCAGAACTCCGCTTGGACCAGCACCCCTGCACAGGCCGGCACTCCTCATGGGCTGGCTCTCCACTTGGGCCAGCTTGCCTTTCACCAGGAGGCCCTGGGAATCGAACCCTGGACCTCCCATGTGGTGGATGGGAGCCCAATCACTTGAGCCACATCAGTTCCCTTAAATATACTTTTTTTTTTTTTTTTTTGAAAATCCATATTTGATACTAGTATATAGTACTACATTGATTTTTTAGTGCCTTTAAGGCAGTAGTAGTGGAACTGAGCTTACTTTTGTGTCTGATAAATCAAGAGTAAAGTCATTGCTTAGCAAATGGTACATTGACCATTGTTTGTTAAATTTGTTGCTTTTACTTTATATTTATTGAACTTTTCATAGGCAATAACATCTTGGCCATTAATGTCTGACACAGTGCCTAATAAGCATTTAATAAATGTTTGTTTAATGAATGAATATTGGGGAAATCAGACTTTTGGAATGGTCTGCGCCTATGAGTAGATGATGACCCTGTGTTGGGACGCACTGTCCAGAGCTAAGCGGCAGCAGCTCCTGAGTACTCCTCAGTAACAACAACAACAACACAGTGAATAACTGAAGAAATAGAGTTCAGTTCAGCAAACCTTTATTGAACATCTGTTGTCTGCCAGGCAGTGTGCTAGGTACTGCATTGTAAAGATAGACAAAGACACCTGGTTTTCTAGGATTAGTCATTTCATTGGAAAAAAAAAACACACATAGACTTGTCCTGAAAGAACTGAGCAATGGTGAAGAATCAATAGTTTACAAGAGACTAGAAGTTGAGAAAAGACATGAGGAAGCCGCAGATTAGTGCTTGGATGATCCATGGATATTAGGGAAACAAAGGAACAATGGAAGACACAAAGAGCTGGTGGGAAGGTGTATCAGAAGTATATTAGTGCATCATACAAAGGGCATGCTGGTCATAGGCGAGCTCTTCTAACTTACAGAGCTCCTATTCAGAAATAATGTTAGTGTCTGGAATTCTTTTTTTTTTAATTAGAGAGGTTTTGGGTTTACAGAACAATCATGCATAAAATACAGGATTCCCATATACCACCCTATTATTAATACCTTGCATTGGTGTGGTGCATTCGTTACAACTTATGAAACACATTTTTATAGTTGTACTATTAACTATAGTCTATGGTTTAACTTGGGGTTCACTGTGTAGTGCAGTTTCATGGATTAAAATTTTTTTTATTCTATTACCATATATATAATCTAACATTCCCCCCCCCCTTTTTTTTTTCCATATCTGCTCTTACAAAAGCATTTTATCTTAAATATAAATGTTAAGAGGTACTTAGAAAATTACAGCCTAGGAGTTATATAAACAGATACATTATTCTATGGTGGTGAAAATTATGAATTTTTAGGCCTAGGAGTAAGTCTTCCACAAAACAGATTAGTATAATTTGAGGAGACGATGAAGGATACATAGTAGATTTGATGGAAATATGGAGAAATCTGTGGTTCTGATATAATTTTTCAAATAGAGTTGTTAAATCAAGTGACATTGTTGGTAAGAGCAAGAAATAAAATGACTTAGTAGAGGCTAAACATAATCTCTGATAAGTCATATTTCTTCAAACTGTTTTGCGCACACACTTCTATTGGTAAAAAGTTTTTGAGCATACACACCCTTATTTAATTTATAAGTAAATAGCTATATATAAGTAGTATGTATATATATATATATATATATATAAAATATATAACATACACATTATTGTCTGTATTAATGTTATATCATTTTTAAAAACATTTAAAAATTATACAAAAAATGAGATAAATTTGGATATAAATGGAAGTTTTAATATTTTCTCCCTCTCAGTGGATTAGCTTGTAGATCCCTATGGGGTCTGAGCAACCCAATTTGGAGACTACTACATTAATGAATTGGAAAACAAGGTCATATTATAAGTCATATAAGCTTCATTCCATTTTTATGAGAACAAGGTAACTTTGAGAATTTTTCAAGAAAGGAAGTTTCAGAGGTACTGCTAATGTTAGTATTTATTCTTAATTTCCATTATAACATGTAACTTATATAACCCATCATTTATTGAAGTTCTTACGATGACCACTCTACTTTTCATATTTGAAATTAGCTCTGAAACCTTGTAATAGGTGTTAATATGGAGAAAAGCTCACTCATTTTATTTTAATTTAGAAAAAAAAAGCAGTAACTGACAGGCAGAAAATTTGATTTCACTTTTTAATGGAAGATTAAAATGTATACTTTATTTCCTTTTCTGAAAAGTACTTTTTTTTAAAAAACAAATCAATTTTATTGATACATATTAATAAAACATAAAGTTCATCCAAAGTGTACAATCACTGGTATTTGGTGTAATCAGAGTTGTGTGTTCTTCATTTCAATCATTATTAGAGCATTTTCATTATTTCAATAATAATAAAAAACAAAAAACAGACAAAATTCCTCACCTCTCAATCTCTCTCTGTTTCTCCTGCTATACATAGCTGCTATTTCTGGCTGTTCTTACACAATTATTTATTTGTTTATTAAGCAACTTCATTGAGATATATTCACATACCATATTATCTATCCAAAGTGTGTAATCAATAGCTTTTAGTATAATCACAATGTTGTAAATTCATCATGCCCCAAATTTTAGAACAATTTCATTACTCCAAAAAGACACTATGCCTCTTAGCATTCCTTCCCCAGCCCTTCATAAACACTAATCTGATTTCATCTTTATAAATTTATTTACATTTATGTTTTATATAAATGGAATTATACAATATGTAGAACTCTGTGTCTGGTCTCATTCACTTAGTATAATTTTTTTTTGTCTGATATTAACATTGTGTGTTTTAGCCTACATTTGTTCAGCTTCAAAGAAAAACGGTCTTATATATGCAATTTCACCCTTATGAAAAATACTTTTTTCTGTAAATATGTTACTATGAATTTTTATTTTAGCTGCAAATTCTATTACTTTTTAAATATAATTTTCATGTGGAATACTAGTGTCTAATTGTTGGTCTGAAGAGATCCTAGAAGAGAAGTGATTTTGAACATTTTCTAATAGTCTGTGGAAGTCTCTTCTTATCCAGATGGAAGTCATCTGTTAGGATATACTCAAGGGATTTTGATATTTAACAGCTTACCAAATATGTTTGTCATTTGGTTTATTTCTTCTCTGTTTACCTGTACTTATCCACAGTTTAAGTTATTCAGAATGATACTGGGATTGTGTACATGTTTTGGGAGCAAGGTACAAAAAATGTCGGAACACTCTTCTACTTTGCGTTGGGCCTACAGAGTGAGGAAGAAAAGCCGATGATCTCATACGACAAAGTGGATCGTTACAGCTAAATCCTTGGGCCTTGAGAGAGAGGTAACAAAGTGAGTTGGCATGGTTCTGAGATATTACTCTAAGGAATAAACCAAAGTATAGTCCCTGAACAAGCAGCATTAACTTTACATGGGAACTTGTTAGAAATGTAATTTCTTTGGTCCTACTCTAGCCCTACTGAATTGGAAACTCTGGGTCCCAGCAGTCTGTGGTTTAAGTCCCTGGGTGATTCTGATGCCCTCTAACGTTGAGAACCACTGGATTAAACCATCAGGGCACTGATAGCTGCTGATAGTTCTTTATATTGTCCTTTTATGAACATATAGTATAGCTATAGAACTTATTTTCTCATAATTGGATCAATGTAAAATGGTTCATGGCCCCACCCTGATCGAGATGGCAGAATCAGATGCTTCAGGGCTTCATCTTCCCATAGAAGCTTGGAACAACCAGCAAGAACTAACAGAAACATTGTTCTCAGGGCTTCAGAAAACAATTGAAGGTCTGTTGTAACAGGATTTGCTTACTGCAAATCAAGAAAAAGGCTTCTTAAAAGCGGTAGAATCTCGTGGTACCCCGGCTGGCCCCTCTTCCTCATCCCTCACCAGCTCCTCATGGAACTGGCCCATACTCCCAGTGTAGATCCTGGTCCTGGTTTCAGAAGGAGTAGAGTGGCCTCCGTGAACATGCTAGGATCATGTATGGCTAGCCCAATCTGTCTGATGTTGGCCTGAGGGACTCGCAGTTCCAGAACTTGCTCTGTGTGTAGAAGGCAACTCAGCCAGCTCTTTACAGAGCCCTGCAGACGAGTAGTTAAGTTGTGTTGCCTGGGGCAAGGAATTTGTCACTGTTGGACAAACAGTGTAGTACCCAGGACCCTGAGGAAACTGTTCCTAGGGAAGAGGGGGGCATTTGTAACTGCATAAATGGGGAATTCTTAGGGATACATGCACATGCCCCAGACAAGACTCCTGCTCCGAAGGGACCTGGGAGGCCTCTACATTTTGGCCTGGAGCTATTCTCATACAATCCGTTGTATGGATAAGCCCTGAAGGAGAGCACTAACACAGGTCAACCTGCAAAGATTGGGAAAGGTATTTTAATTTTTTTCCTTCCTTTTTTTGTTACTTCCTGGCATTCAAGAAAAGGCCTGCCATTACAGTAGCTGGATAAAAGTTTAAGAAATAGTTGCTACAGAGTAAATTTCATTGATAACACATTAATATCAAAATGTCCAGGTTTCAGTAAAAGGTTACAAAACATACAAAGAAACAGGAAGTGACAGCCCAGGCAAAGGAGAAGATTAAAGCATTAGAAAACCAACAAGGCAGACCAGACCTGGAACATACCAGACAAAACTTAAAAAAAAAAATGGTTCTAAATATGCTCCAAAAGCTGGAGGAAAACATGGACAAAGAACTAAAGGAAATCAAGAAAACGATAGATAAACACACACAGAATATCAATATAGAGATGAGAATTAGGAAAAGGAACCAAATAAAGCTGAAGACCACAGTAAAAGAAATTTAAAATTCCCTAGAGGGGTTCACTGGCAGATTGGAGCTGCCAGAAGAATCCATGAACTTGAAAAAATAAGACAATTGAAATCATCTAGTCTGAGGAGTAGAAAGTAAAAAAGTATTTAGGAAAGTGAACAGAGCCTGAAGAACCTGTGGGACAGCATCAACAGTACTAATATATGCATTGTGGGAGTACCAGAAGGAGAAGAAAGAAAGGGGCAGGGAGAATATTCAAAGAAACAATGGCTAAAAGCTTCCCCAATTAAGCAAAAGACATGAATATGCACATCCAAGATTCTCAATGAATTCCAAGCAGAATAAACCCAAATTGACCCAAATCACAGCATATTTTAATCTGACTCTCCAATGCCAAAGATAAAAAGAGAATTCTGAAAGCCACAAGAGAGGAGCAACATGTCATGTACAAGGGGTCCTCAATAAGATTAATGCCAATTTTTCATTGGAAACTATGGAGTCAAGAAGGCAGGGGAATGACATATTAAAAGAGTTTACAGCAAAAAATTGCCAACCAAGAAATCTATATATGACAAAACTGTCTTTCAAAATTGAGGGAGAGATTAAGACATTCCCAGATTTAAAAAAATGCTAAAGGAGTTTGTCACCCCTAGACCTGTTCTATAAGCAATGTTAAAGAGAATTCTGCAGGTTGAAAGGAAAGGACAAATTGGTCAACAATAGATCAAAGACATGAAATAAAAGTCACAGGTGAGTGTCATGACATGGGTATATATAAATGCCAGTACTATTCTATGTTTGGTTTGTAGCTCAACTTTTTTCTTTCTACAGAATCTATAAGGAAAATGCATAAAATATAATGAGAAATCAATGGTTTTATACTCATAATGTATAAACGTGATTTGTGACAACTACATGAAGCTGGGGGGATGGAGACGTATGGGAATGTAGTTTGCGTATACTATTGAAGTTAAGTTGATATCAAAGCAAACGAGGTTGGTATAGATTTAGGATGTTAAATTTAAGCCCCATGGTAAATACATAGGAAATATCGGAGAAAATGCAAGTTCATGAGACAGAAAGTAAAGTATGGGTTGCCAGGTGTGGGGGATGGGGGAATAGGAAGTTAATGTATAATGGGTGTAGAGTTTCTGTTTGGGGATATGAGAAAGTTTTAGGAATGGTGGTGGTGAGGGTACTTACTGCAAGTTTGTGAATGTGATTAATCCAATCCCTTTGAATGGTATACTTGGTAGAGGTTGATAGTTTATATTGAAATGTTCCTGCATTTTCAAACAAAGAAAAAGGAAAGAGCAACTAAAGACACAATGGCAATTAAATGAAATACCCGCTCTATGTTAGGATCTAGCAAAGGAAGAGAAAAGGCTCAAAGGGATATTATTGGGACATATAAAAAAATTTGGAATATAGACTGTAAGCTTTATATATCGATGTTACATTGCTTGAACTTGATAGTGCACTTCTGGTGGTTACATAATTGAATATCCTTGTTCTTAGGAAATGTATGTGGCAGTATTAAGTGTTCATAGCATATGATATATGCAACCTACACTTACATGTCCAGAAAATGGATTGATAAATTGAATGATAAATGAAGCAAAAAGTTAAAATAGGTGGAGTAGATCTCGGTACCTGGGGGTAGGGTAGGGGTATGTTGGAGTTCTCTATGTGGGTTTTATATCACTTTTGTATCTATCCTGTAAGTATTATTATATTTCAAAATAAAAAGTCAATAAAAATGGCTCATGACTTATTCTTTGTACCTTAATACATCTTAGAGTTGTTGTTTTTGCACTAAACTTTTTTAAGTTTCTAGCCTTTTGGGCATGATATTTCTATTTGGTAGTCTTGCAAAAGACCTTGATTCCTGTTCCTCTATTTTATGATTTTACTTTTGTTTAGTTCCACCTTAAAAATTTCTTACTATGTTGCACAGGGAGTCATGGATATATACCTAATTACTATAAATCAAGATTGTATGTATATTTTTTTCTGGGGAGAGAATTCTTTGTTTTTGTTAAAGTCGGGTGGTTCTGTAACCTAGAATGATTAAGAACCACTGTATAAATTATTGAGACATAGTTTAAGAAAATGTCTCATTGTTTTATGTTGTACCTAGAAATATTTCTTAAGTTGTGAAATTTCTGCCTTGTTTCAGCCTTTATTTAGTTGAGTACCCAGGCTCTTATGTCTTGCCTTGACAACTGAAGTAACTGTTTACTGGGCTCTTTTATCTTGCTATTCAATCCATTTATCAACTGCTTTTGGGTTATCTTTCTGTTTATGACATTTAATAAGAGCTGATTCTCCCAGTGTTTCTAGTCATCTGCTTGCCCTCTCAAAGCAACCACCATAGAAACTAGTGTCCCCTTACAAGAACATTCTCTATTACCCTGCCATTTCTTAACCATCCACACCATCTTTCCTCTACCCTAAAAGTCTGATTTATTATAGTAGGTTTCTTCTTTTTAATGCTGCTTTATGCCATAGTCCATTTGAGAAGCACCATTGGTACTATATAGTTCAGTTACGTATGGATTAAATAGGCTTTTGCGGTGAACTGGAAATTTAAATACCATATGTATAACATGGCTTCTGTAGAAAGATGTGTTTCAAATGTCAGATATACGTGTTTAAATGCAACCTGCTTATAAACTGGGAATGAGTGACCTGTAACTATAAGATCTGTTTTTAAGGAGCCGAAAACTCTGAAATCCTTTTATGACACCCTGGAAAATGGAAACCTTCAACACAATAGTACCCTTCCTCTGTTTCTGGGCATTACCACAACTCCTGCTTCAATTAGTAAATCTTTCAGTCTCCTCCCTCAAATTATTTTTACTTTCTTTAGTCAGACCGGTTGGTAATTATATATTTTCATTAAAAAATCATTTCTCTTTCCTGTTTCATCAATTTTTAATTTACCTTAGGATGAATTTCAAATGAAACATTGTTACAGACTGGAAGGGGGCAGAGGAGTAGGAGTGGGAATCAGGACGAGCATCTGTACTTCTCATCTTCATTCTAGCCTGATGGTACTGCCAGTCCTGCTCTTCTCCTCCCCCTCCTTTCCTGGGCATTTTCAGGATCACAAAGCATGGCAGTGCATTTATGTAATGCCGTTTTTTGAGAGTTTAGCACACTTCACATATTGTCTCATCTTCTAAAAGACCTCTGAGTTTGGGTGGATACAGAACTTATTTATTCCCATTTCACAAATGAATTAAATAAAATCGACTCTTTACTGAAACACTAACACTTGCCTTGTCTTGTTGTTGTTATAGATAGGATGACCATATAATTTATCATCTAAATGGGTATACTTTTGAGACTGAAAGTGGGTGATACTAATAATTACACCAGGACAATAGGTGTAAAAGAGAACTTCTCCCTGCAAACTGGGATGTGTAATCATCTACGTATGTGGTTTACCACAGTAAGCTTTTTATTATTCTTGCTTTTATCTCAGTCTTGCTCCCTTATTAATTTACTTTTAAATTGATCTATGTATTGCATCAAGGCTTGTGCTTTTAGCAAAGCTTCGATCTATTTCAGTTTAGTTCATCACCCTAAGTCTTTTTACATTGTAAGGTTGTTTTCTAGTAACATCTCACAGTGACAGGTAGGGATTTTTCTGTTCCTTTTCCTTTCTTAGAGTTGAGTGATTTTAAAAAAAAATCTTTTTATTCTACAGAAATAATACAGCTTAAAATATTTTCTATATTAACAAAATAATACTGACCCTTTTATTAATTTTATAATTATTTTTTGTAGTAAGCTTCTTGGCTTTCCCAAATTTTCATATCTGAAGAATTTTATATAATGCTCTAAATTCTTTCTATAAACCTTCTAGTGTTCAACCTGCTGAATTTTTCCAAGGAGTTAGTGTTGCAGTCACTAACCAGGTAGTCTCTGGAACACTGTTTTGTTCTAGAAAGTTGTCTGTGTGGTCTTCAGGTCAGGTTCTGTACTGTGAATCAGGAGGGCATAGGCCAAATTGTTAAATTGTTCTTATCCTTGGATAACCCCACCATATGTTGATTGTAACATATGGTTTATAAAGCATTTACTCTCACATTATCTTCAACAGGTTTTTGGTTTTGTTTTGTTTTGAGAAAGGCAGGACAGGTAGTATTCCTGTTTTATGGATTAGGAAACTGAGGCTTAGAGAGACTGAATTACTCAGCACACTTAGTGTGTAGAAGGGGAACTGGGATTAGAGCCCAACTATCCCAGCTCCTGTTCACTCTCTACAACATGTTTAGATAGTTTCCAGTTGTTTTTTTTAACTTACATTTAATTTCAAGCACTGGAACTCAAAGAACCTTCCTGTGTACATTCTTGACTGTGTTTCTGTTAGTGACCTCAATTTTCACTGGAAGCCTCTGGATATTGATGCCAGCCTATTTACTAGGACCTCATACTCTGCTTATTTCCTGTGTTTTGGTCTGAGCTCCATACTGAGTCCATGTCTTAAGTGTTATCTTGAGTTTGCTGGAGAATCCATCTTACTTCATCCTAAAGATTACTTTCCCCATGCTGATAAGTCTGTGTTTCATTTAGGCTTCTCTCCTGGCCTTTCTGAGTTTGGCCTGCTTTGATATTGCTTAGACCTAGTAATGGTACTACCAAGTGTTGATGACTTGCTTTATGCTCCCCGTCCCCCTTCCTCCTAATACTCCTTTCTCCCCGGTACTCTTATTGGGCCTGGGGAGCTGAAATTGTAGGACTTTTAAACTCAATTGATAAAGCAAGCCTTTTTAAGAATTAAAAAAAATTTCATCTTTATCCTGAAAATGTTTTAAAACAATTGATAAAAAATATTTGAGCACCTTTTACTTGAATATTAGTCCTTGTTAACTGATCTTTATTTTATATCACATTCCCTAAAATTTGTTTCACATAAAAAATGGGTAGGTGTAGGAATTTTTATGTGTTTTTGTGTGTTCATTTTCCCTTTATTTTCTTTTCCTTGATCCTTTCAAGAGCTTGGGAAACATACTCAGATTCCTGACTGAGGGCATTGTTGATCATTCAGTTAAAAATAAAACACACATAATACTTTGAAGTTCCTATTTATATATAGGGACTGTACTAAATATGGGACAGAATGAAAAATATGAGCACAGACCTCCATGAGCTTACCATCAGGTAGGACACATAATGTCATGTGTGTTTAATAGCAGGCATATTATGAAGAATTATCTGGGGACAAAAACAAATCATGGAAGTGCTCTTGTGTTTCAGAGGACAAGAGCACATTTCTCTTTGGGGAGCACCAGGAAAAGCTTAGTGAAAGGAGTCCTAGAGATGGACCTTGAGAAATGGTATGGTTTTCACAGGTAGAAGTGATAGGTGGGGTATTCCAAAATGAGGATAGGGAAAAGACACTAAAGCCAGGAATATATGGAACTAATTTAGGCAGTGGTAAATAATTCAGTCTAACTGGAGTATAGCATTGTGGGGAGTAGGATTGAAAAGAACTTGCCTGCTTTTCCTTCTTCCTCCTTCAAGCTACTCCTCTTCTGATTCCTAGTTAGTTTTGCTTTTCTTGCATCTTAAATGTATGTATTCCACAAGGTTTTGTCTGTGGGCCTCTTCTTTGCTTTCTGTCACTTTCTAGGAATTTATATTCAGGTTCATGGCTTTAATGATAACTGCTGTATATTTTCAGTTCTGACTTCTGTCTTGAATTCTAATCTTGTATTTTTGTCTGCTAGGGTTTCCAACTCAGTGTCCTAAATGCTAACATAACACACTGCTTTCTCATTATCTTCCTTCCTGGAAAGTCCCATACTGAACCAGTCACTGTCTTTCTTAAAACTGTTTCCTATTTTTCCTTCAGTGTGTTATTATTTTTATCGACAATATCACTATTTCACCAGTTCATTTCAATTCAGTTCAATTTATTGAATTCAGGTTCAATGCTCCAGACTCATCTTTGTCTGACTTCTTGTTTCTCACTCTCAGTTGGTGAGCTTTATTATTAATATTTGATTTCTACCTGGTTTTGTTAGTGCTGGCCTTTTCCTCGTTTTAAATTCATTTGACCATTATTACTTGATTAAAACATTCTAGAACATAGTATTTTGTTATTCTCTCCCCTACTCAAAAGCTTATATTGGAGCTCCATTATTCAGTGCTCTCAAACTTTAGTGTGCATTTTAATCACCTGCAGATTGCTGAGTCTTAACCCCAGAGTTTCTGATTTAAGTAGGTCTAGGATGAGACCCATAAATTTGCCTTTTTAATAAGTTCCCAGGTGGTGATGACATTGCTGGTCCAGAGGCCACATTTTCAGAAGCACTGCTATAGTCTACCAAATATAGTCTAGACTTCTTAGTTTGGCATTCAAGATTTTTATAGCCTCATCTTATGCTACTTTTCTTACCATTATCATTTACAATGCGGTTTCCTCATGTACCTTTTACTCTAGCAAAAATGAACTAGTTGAAGGGAGCAGGTGCCGCTTGGTTGGTTGACCACCTGCTTCTCATACGAGGTCCTGGGTTCAATC
>JAQZBX010094390.1:0-12034 GCA_029593785.1 Cabassous unicinctus | reverse complement strand
GGCACTTCCCAAGATACTCAGTAATGCTGAAGGGTGAAACGGGGAAGCAAGGAAAGCTAAAAAAGTGAGAAAGGAACAGAATAAATAGTGAAAAGAATAACAATAGCTACTATTTATTGAGGGCTCTGCAGGCATCTGGCATTTTGCTAGGTACTTTACATAAATTATCGTGCTGAAGCTCCATAGCAAACATCTGCAGTAAATATCATTTCCATTTGCAGATGAAGCAGCGGAGGTTCACAGAGGGTGAGTGACTTGCTCAAGGCCCCGTAGCTGGGTTCGCTGGCAGAGCTGGGTGACCCTGGGATCCGTCTCCATACCCAGACCCTTCCTTATGTTTGACTCCTTGCAGGGCCCAGGTCTGAATAATCAGTGTATTACTTTTCTCTGGCCACCATGACTATGACACAAACTGGGCCAATGAGAATGCCTAAGAAGCTCTTTTTCCTGTTTTTGCCGGTAATAAGGAGATGGCATGCCTGCCACCTCCAGGGGAATGTCCCATGGCATCCTAGAATGAAGCTGGTGGGGAGGGAACAGGACCGAGAGATCAGTCCTTATGGCACCATGTTAGCCTGGATCCAGCCGTGCCTGAACCCCTGGCTTTTTTTTTTTTGTCAAGTAAGCCATTAAATTACCCTTTTGGCTTAAGCCAGTTTGAATTAATCTGCCACCACTTGCATCCCAAAGTGTCTACTACGGTTGCCAGGACCAGCCCTAATTCCCAGTTAAGTGATTTTGTTAGAGTTGTCCTTTTGAAGCCCTTTTAGCAAAGGGCTTTATATTTAGTCTTGCTCCCCAATTGGCCCTGCTCCTTATATTTTGTTGTACTCTCTACAGCCTAATGCATAGAAGTTTTTACCCAGGTTTTTTATTTTTTAATTTTCTACTCATTTTTTTCTAAATAACTTTTGATTTCTAGACTAACATCCAGGAACCCACCTCTCTCTTCTGACCTAACCTCATATTTAGTTCTCTTCAACCTCCTCCCCAAATGAACAGACATATCTCTATGGTCCTTTTGTTGCCTCAATGAATATGTGTAATTCTCTGTGTGACAGGTTGTGAGTCCTTAGAGGCCCCCCCCACACACACACACACTTTGGTGCTCCCAGGTAAAATGTAGGCGCCCAGGCCCCTATGTTTTGGTCACTTGGGCTTGCCCCACTTCTGGCCCTCTGCTAGCTTCTGGTCACATCTGAGAGATGCTTGGCAAGCCAAAAGCCTGCAGCCTATGGCTCAGCCTTCCAGCTTTCTGCTCTCTCCAGTGCCCAGCTGGGGCAGAGAACCAAAGATGTAGGCTAAGCTGGATTGCAGTTCTCTTTCCTAAGGTGGGTTTGGGATTCCAGAAAGTTCTTTGCAGAGAGGGCTGAGCTGATTTTGAACAGCTGTTAGACCCAGCAGAACCGGGATGGAGAGAAACTTGTTCTCCATCAAGGACCAGCGGCTCACTTCCCTAAAATTATCCCTTTCACTCCCAATTGACCAACGAGAAAACTGCAGCAGAAACCACAACCCAAAAATGACCTGCTCGAAATCCTAACTCAGAGGTTGACCTTTTGACTCTTAATCCAATGCTGAGCATTTCTGCACCACATAAACCCCCCTGCTGCTTTATTTGGTCTCCCTCTTCCGAGTGAGGGGGAAACACAGCTGTTGGAGCTTTGGGTGGGGGCGGAGGATGGAATGCTCACTTGGAGCCCTGCTTCCCAGGCAATGGGTTCACTGGGGTGAACTCCTTCTCCTCAGGCTGCAGTAAGTGTGACACAGGGACTCCAGCTGAATGCTGAGGTCTGTGGGGGAGAGGCAGACAAGCCGGATAGAATTCTTTAGCCCAAGAGGTAAGGAAATGGCAGAGCTGCAACTGCTGATGTGCTTTCTCAGCTCCCGGCGGAATTGGCTTTGTTGGAATGATGTTCGAGCATCGGTGCCCTGGCTGCTGGGAGGGTCTAGGAGGGGTTTGGGGGGCCCCCAGAGGCTGCAGGTGTGGATGCTGAGCTTCCAGATCGCTGTTGGACACCTGCAGCCCCCCCCCTCCCGCGAGGTTGGGGTGTCTTCACAGCTGGGCAGTCTTGCCTAGAGTAGGTGGTGGGCAGCAAGGAGGGGGAGGCAGGATTTATCCCTGCTCTGGGAGCCCCGAGCTCTCTTGAGGAACTCCAGCTTCCATTTCAGGAATCTCCAGTGGGAAGCAAGAGACCTGGGTACCTTTGCAAGTATGCCTTGGAAGGGGATGTCATTAGACAGAACGGCAGGTCTCGGATCCAGCTACTCTTGGACAAAGCGTGCTCACCTTCTCACCACCTTTCTGTCAAGTGGTTGTAGAGCTCTGCTAAGTTTTGCTGTCCTGTGTCCATTTCCTTCTTTTTTTTAAAAGATTTATTTTTTTATTTCTCCCCCACCCCCCTCATTGTTTGTATTTGATGTGTCCGTTCGTTGTGTGCTCGTCTTCCTTTTAGGAGACACCGGGAACCGAACTTGGGACCTTCCGTGTGGGAGGGAGGCACCTAACTGCTTGAGCCACCTCTGCTCCCTACTTTGTTGTGTCTCTCATTATGTTTTCCTCCTTGTGTCTTTTGTCACATCTTGTTGCATCAGCTCACCGTGCCAGCCTGTTGTGCCACCTCGCTGTCTTCCTCGTCTTCTTTAGGAGGCACAGGGAACCAAACCCGGGTCTTCCCATGTGGTAGGCGGGAGCTCAATCGCTTGAGCCACATCTGCTTCCCCCTTCTTTTTCTTTTGATAAGAGCATATTGCTTTTCCTTTGGGAACCACCCCTTTCCCAATCTCAGACTGTGTGATTAGGGTGGGGCCAGCCTCAGCACCCTGGCTCCAGGGGTGGGCCTGTGACTCATCTTGGCCAATCTGAGAACCGTACCCCGCTGCAAGCCTGTGTCCAAGGCTGGGCCAGTGAGGTGTGCATTAGTCAGGATGGGCCAGGTTATGCCGCAGTAATAAATCAATCCCCGCCCCCAGGATCTCTTAATAACAAAAGCATATGCATGCGCGTGTGTGTCTAATCCCTACTCAACTGCTCTCTTCCTGCTGGAGTTGCAAAGCTGTAGGATCTCAGTCTGGGGAGCCGCCCTGAAGGGAGCGTCTGCCTGGGAATGAAGCCATCACAGAGGAAAGCAGGATGGAGAGAGGCGGATTCCTGATGCTATCTATCATTAGAGCACCTGGATTCAGCCGTGCCTACTTTCTATTACCTGAATCAATATATTGCTCCCAATTCATTTGTTGCTTCTTCTTTCTTTCTTTTTCTGTTTTCTTTCCTCTTATTCTCTTCCTTTCTTTTCTCTATTTCTTTCACCCCTCCCCTCCCCCTCCCTCTTTCTTTCTTTCTTTCTTTCTTTCTTTCTTTCTTTCTTTCTTTCTTTCTTTCTTTCTTTCTTTCTTTCTTTCTTTCTTTCTTTCTTTCCTTCTTTCTTTCTTTCTTTCTTTCTTTTTCTTTCTTTCTTTTTCTCTCTTTCTCCTCCTTCCCTCCCTTCCTTCCTTTCTCTTTCTTTTCTTCCTTTCTCTATCTCTTTTCTCCCTCCCTCCCTCCTTCTCTCTCTTCCTCTTTCTCTCCCCGCCCCCCCACTCTCTCCCTTTCTTTCTCACTCTTTCCTTTTTTCCCCTTAGGCTTACACTACTTTGATTTGGATTGCTGTCACTTGCAACCAAAACAATTATAATACATAAGCCTAAACTCTATTTTCCTCCATTAGCTGGATCAGAACTCACCTCCTCCAAGCAGTCTTCCCAAATTAATGTCCTCCCTGCTCTGATTCACTTTATTTTGCAAATGCTCCCTTAGTATTTATTACTTTTTTTTGCATGATATTATTTTTGCGTTTATATTTGTATATTATCATTTTATCATATAATTCTTTTTAAATATCCTTAACTAAATTATTCTCAATATAAGTAAAACAAAGATATTTCCTGAGCTCTTCGGGGTACAGGACATTGTGCTGGATGCTGGAATGGGGCGAGAGTAAGTCACTTAAAAAAATAATAATAGAAGGTTTAGATTGAGTCAGAGATAAAAACCATGCACTGGGAAGGTGCTTTCAAGCTGGGGAAGTCCAGGAATGGATCAAGGATGAACAGGGCTTTGTCCTGGGTGTTGTCACAGAGTCCCAGGCTGGGCTGAAGGCCACTGGCGTGCCTCTGATACTTTGGAGAAGGGCCTTGGAAGCAGGAGGGCTGAAGGGAGGGCTGAGTAGGCGCTGCTTTCTGAGTGGCCTCTGAGGCTCTCTGTCCCTGCAGTCTCCTCACCTTCAAAACTACTGCAACTGCAGGCCCATGCAGACAGCTCCGGCCTCAGTCCCCTGACCCATCATGGCATATGGAAAGTTCCTCTAAAATGCCTTGGGCTGAGTCAGCATTACGCCACCTCCCTCTGACCTGGAGCCCCCGCAGGCCTCTCTCTTGTCTTGTCTCCCAAAGATCAAGCCTTGACCAAGCTCTACCTGGATCCTTTGCCTGAGAGTGGATTCCTCCCGGAGGGCAGAGTCCTGCTTCCCTCTGAGTCTTTGCAGATTCCGCACCCTGTCCTTAAACCTGGAGCTGGGTCCCTGCGTACTTCTGCCCTGCCCTCTGCCTTCTTCTGTCTACGTGACTCTCCCTGCCCTGCCTGCCCCCTCCCAGTTGGGCCAGCTGGGCTCTGGGCTCTGGCCATTCCCCATGAGCCCGTTATATGCAGATGGGTCTGGTTGGGATGCTTTTGGGGCCGGTAGGCTCCTTGAGGGAGGGCTTTCCCTCTGCCCCTTCCAAATCACCCCCTTCTCCCTGAGAGCCGTGGCACCCATCCACCTTTTTCTCTGAGTCCTGACGTGCAGGAATGAAATGACCGCCCCGAGGTCACTTGCACGATCTGGAGTTTTACTCAGAAACATTAGGGAAGTGTTTTGGATAGGATGCAGTGGATAAATATTATTAGAGCAGCTCAGAACGATTTTCCCTTCTGGTTTTGTAGGAATTGGAAGGAAAAGGCTTGGGATTCTATATGCGCAGGCTCGTGGCCCAGGCTTGACAAAAGCCCTTTCAGGATTGAAATAACTCTGCCGCTCCAAGCTTGGCTGCCCGTTTCTATTACCAGCAGCACTTTCTCTTTGTCTGGAAACTGCTGCGCTGGTGTTTGCAGAAGGAGTTCCTCCCTGCTAACTGTGTACTCTTCCAACCCTCCAGAAGGCAGACTTCCTAGGAAACAGGACCTCCGTTTCCCCCCACCAGGGCCTCCCTGTTGTTTATCTTGTCTTCAAATGAGCCATCGCTTCTCGTGTCTTATTGACAGGCCCGATGTGGCCCTGCAGAGAATCCAAAAGCTGCAGTGGTCTGTCACTCAGACCCTTTGGACAGAACCCGCCAAGTAGGAACTGCCCATATGATGGAGGAGAGAAACCTGGACTCAGTTTTGAGATTCCTGAGGCCAAATCCAGGCTCCTCCAGTTACAACCTTGCGGACGTCCTTAACCTCCGGAAATCTGTTTCCTAATCTTTAAAGTAGGAATCACCATCTCCACCTTACTGGAGGTATTGCAAGACTTTTAATTTCAATATTCCAAAAGAAGGCCTGGACGTGGAAGGCTGGGAAAGATTGCAGTGTCTGGGTCTGGCTGCAAGGCTGTCGTGGAGTTATCGGCTCTATGGAAAGAGCATTCCGCCCAGTATCTTATTCCATAATGTCAGTTTCTTGGTCTTCTGACCATGGGCCCCAACTCCTGGTTCTTGGGCTGTGGGAGGAAGCCTGAGGCGGTGCTACTGCTGTCATCAGGAATTTTCAACTACCTGTCTAGATGTGTGTACCCTGCAGAACCACTCTTCACTTTATCCATTGGTTGCTCACACTATTTCTTTTTTGTTTCAATTTTAATTTTTTATCAAAGTAGTAGTTAAAAAGTTTTAATACAAGGCATAATGGCAGAGACTTCTCTCTTCCATAGTAATAGAACTCTTTAATTGAGCTGGCACCTGTCTGTCCAGAATAGGAATGGTATTTTCCAGCCTCCCTTGCAGCTATGAGTGGCTATGGGACTCAGTTCTGGCCACTGAGATTTAAACAGAAATGTTGTGGGGTAGCTTTGGGGAAACTTCCTAGAAAGACACTGGGTGTGCAACTTTTCCATTTTTGTCCCTTCCCCCATCCTGCTGGCTGGAATGTAGATTTGACAGCTGGAGCTAGAGCAGCCATATTGAACCATTAGGTGATTTTGTAATCGGAGGCAAGGCATGGTGGTGCAACAAAAAATAAAAAGGAACCTTAGCCCTTGAGAATTTTTTTGAGCAGCCTTGAGCTGCCTATTTCCAGACATTCACCTGAGAGAGAAATGCATTTCTGTTTTAATTAAGGCACTGTTGTTTTGGGTTTCTGTTTCTTTCAGTCAAACCTAATTCTTGCAGACCCAAATTACAAGTAGCAGTATCTTGCCCTGTATGTTCCCACTGCTAAATTCTACTCACTAGAGACAACCACTTGCTACCCTTTTGGCTGTTTCTTCTAGTATTTACTTTCAGAGATCTAAATAACACACTTCTGCTGCTGTTTTTGGTTTATTTGTTTGTTTTTGACATTATCTATTGACTGCCTACTATAAAATATTAGGGTTTAGCTTTCTTGTGCTCCCCTCCCCTCTGCCACACACAAACACAGCCCTTCTGCCCATCCTGCCAATATCTATTTTTGGTTGACTCTGTATATAGTGTATTTATCCATTATTACAACTGAGCAATGATTGTTCACAACTGAGCTATGTCTGTACTATGGGCAATGTCATATGATTACTCTTTCTTTCTTTTTTTGTTTTCTTTTCTTTTCACAGAATTAATGCATCCTTTATGGCTTGTCTAGTTTTCTTTCTTTTCACTATTTTATTGACATACAACTTAGATACAGTAAAATGCACAGATCTTAAGTGAACCACTTAATGACTTTTAAGAGACTATTGAAGTGAAATACACATAACATAAAATTAACCATTTTAACATGGACAATTCAGTGGCTTTGAGTACATTCACAATATTGTGCAACCATCACCTCTCTCTAATTCCAGAGCAATTTCATCACCCCCAAAGGAGACCCCATACCCCATCAAGCAGTCACGCTCCATTCCCCCCTCTCTCAGTTCCTGGCAACCACCAGTCTTCTTTCTGTCTATGTGGATTTGCCTATTCTGGATATTTCCTATAAATGGAGTCATCCAGTATGTGACCTTTTGTGTCTGGATTCTTTTACTCAGCATGCTTTTGAGATTCATCCATGTACTTGGTGATTTTTCACGGTATACCTGTGACGTCGCTACTGAGATCAAGACAGAGAACGTGTTTATCATCCCAGAAGCTTACCTTGCACCCGTCTCCAGTCAATAACTACCTGGCCCTCACCTCTCCACCCTGGAGATAACCATTATTTTGAATTCTATCCCCATAGAATAGTTTTGCCTGTGTCCTAGAACCTCATATAAATAGACTTATGCAGCTTGTACTCTTTTGTATCTGGTTTTTTACATGCAACATAACGGTCTTGAAATTCTTCCATGTTGTTGTGTGTGTCGGTCATTAATTCATTTTTACTTGCTCAGTAGTATTCCTTTCTTGATGAAAATACTGCAATCTGTTTATCTATTCACTATTTGGGTTGGTTCTAGATTTTGTCTATTAAAAATAAGGCTACTGGGAAGCGGGTGTGGCTCAGTGGATGGAGCCCCCATTTACCATATGGGAGGCCCGGGTTCGCGTCCCGAGGCCTCCTTGTGAGGGCACGCCGACCTGGGCGGTGCGGTGGGCTGATGCAGCAACCTCACGGCAGGAAGTGGGTGTGGCGCAATGGATAGAGCCCCCGTTTACCATATGAGAGGCCCTGGGTTCGCTTCCCGGCGCCTCCTTGTGAGGGCAGGCCGGCTGGCGCGGTGCCGTGGGCTGATGCGGCAGGACCTCACAGCAAGGGGGAGATAAGCAGACACAGAGAGGACACGCAGCGAATGGACACAGCAGCACAAGCAGCAAGGGGGGGATAAATAAAATAAAATAAAATAAAATAAATCTTTAAAAAAAAAATAAGGCTACTATGAATATTCTCATACCGGTATTTTTGTGGATGTACGTACTTATTTTTTCTGGATATATTCCTAGGGTTGGCATTGCTGGGCCATAGGACGGGTATGTGCTTAACTTGATAAGAAACGGCAAAAGGTTTCAAGAGTGGTTGTACCATTTATGTCCCACCAATGGTATACAAGGTTCCAGGCAGGCTCAGAGCGCAGGCGCGGATCTTGGGTGGCTGGGTCAGCTGACCTTTTAGGCTGCTCGCCTTGGCCTTGAGAATCCCTGCGGCCATAGCTTCTCAGCCGCAGGGCATCCACCAGCTCCTGCAGGTGGAGAAGCGCGCCGCGGAGAGGTCCGAGGCTCGCGAGAAGATGTCCGAGGCTTGCAAGCGAAAGAACCGGAGGCTGAAGCGGGCCAAAGTAGCAGCTCAGGCTGAAATTGAACAGTACCGCCTGCAGAGGGAGAAGGAGTTCAAGGCCAAGGCCAAGGAAGCTGCGGCTCTGGGCTCCCAGGGCAGTTGCAGCACTGAAGTGGAGAATGAGACCCAGGAGAAGATGACCAATCTCCAGACCTACTTCCAGTAGAACAGGGATGAAGTCCTGGATAACCTTTTGGCCTTTGTGACATCCGGCCAGAAATCCATGAAAACTACCGCAGAAATGGAAAGGGGAGAAGGAGCACCCCTTCTATGGACTGGCATTTTAGATGCCCTCACATGGAATATGAAGCTTTAGCAAAGCTAGAGTTATGTTCTTGGGAAAAGGCATTAAATTATTTCTGCATATTATGTAGTAGGTCCTTTTCCTTTTTAGAGAGTAGCAAACCTAGCTTCTTTGTACAGCCTTAGAGCTTATCCAAAGAATTTCATCTTTTTACCTCCTATTTCTTATAAATTTAATGGGTATATGTCGTCTGTTTTTCTTTGCTATTTAGCTCACGCTACATATGTGGCAATATTGACTTTTTCTTTCTTAGATCTAGTACCAAAAACCACTTATTTGAAGAAAGAAAGGGGTTAAATATTTTATTTCCCTAAGGCTTTCTTAAAGGTCTGGGGCTTTACCTATGAAAAAGTAGTAAATAGCCCTTTGTAAAGTAGTCCTCTCTGGCTAAGAGTTAGAACAATGATATCTGGAATAATTGAGCTGCTTTTAGTTTCTTTTAATAAAAATTACTAGATAGAATTCAAGAACTTATTACATGTTATTACTTAATGTACTGGTAATCATTTAAAAGTAAAGACTCTTTGTCATGCAAAAAAAAAAAAAAAAGGTTCCAGTGCTCTGGCTGCCTTGTCAACACCTGAA
Source organism: Cabassous unicinctus (assembly GCA_029593785.1). Taxonomy (NCBI): domain Eukaryota; kingdom Metazoa; phylum Chordata; class Mammalia; order Cingulata; family Chlamyphoridae; genus Cabassous; species Cabassous unicinctus. The sequence continues at coordinate 2,702 of JAQZBX010094390.1, read as the reverse complement.
ATTGTCTGTCATTCTTAATCTTATCTGTTCTGCTGGGTGAGGTAGCGATATATCATTGTGGTCTTAATTAGCATTTTTCCCGATGACTAATGGTATCATACCCCTATTTGTGTGCTTATTGGCCATTTGGATATCTTCTTTTGTGAAAGGCCTGTTCAAGCCTTTTGCTCATTTTTGGTTTGTTGAGTTTCCTGTCTACCTGTAACTAATTTATCCCCATACCTTCTGGCAGAAGCAGGAAATGCCTCTCAGTGTGGTCAGACCTGTTCAATCATCAGTCCTTCTCTTCTGTGCCCTGCTCCTGACTGAGCCAACTGCTCTGTTGCCTGTGCCACAGCCTGGGATTTGTCTTTCCTTCACCCCTTCTTTCCTTTGCTAGATTTCTACTTCCTGAATCTGACCTTGTCTTTGCTCTTGGTTTAGCCCCTCATTTTGGTGGAGCACGGCCTTCAGGAGTTTCCCGTGCAAGGATATTTGAGAAGGAAAATCTTCGAGATCGTGCACGTTTGAAAAATGTCTTTGCCGTGCTCTACTTGATCGATGATCTGACTGAGTCTAGAATTATACCTTTGTTTTCTGGCTTCCAGAGCTGCTGCTGAGAAGTCTGACGCCATGCTGAATGCTGACTCTTGATCCTTTTAATGTGACCTCTTTTTTTTTTCCCCCTCTTTGGAAGCTTTTGGAATTTTTCTTTTTTTCCTTAGGAGTTTTGAAATTTCACAAGAATGTGTCCTGATGGGGGGAGTCTTGGATCCTCTATAGGCCTTTTCAGTCTGAAAACTCTTGTCCTTCAGTTCTGTACTATTTCTGAATTTTCTCCCTACTATTTTCTCTGTTCCCTCATTCTGGAAACCCTGCTAGCTGTTAAATCTTCTAGACAGATCCTCTAACTTTCTTATCTCTTCTCTTCCATAATACATCTCTTTCTGAAGGATTTTCTCAGATTTGTCTTCCAATTTTTAATAGAATTTTTTTTTCTTTTTTTAATCCTTTCATATTTTAGTTTCCAGGAGCTTCTTTTTCAGTTTTCTAAATATTCCTCTTTATATGCCCCTAATGAATGGAATGACCATGAATGACTTAGACACATCCATGCATGTGGGCAGGAGGCCTGCAGGGGCCAGACAGGTCAAGTATACATGAGTTGGCAGGGTGTAAAGCAATAGGGAGTGGTGGGGACTGTGGTGAACAGGAATGCGGGCTCAATATTGATGGATGTTTTTATTCTTGAAGTGGAGCTGGAAATCTGGCTTTTTGTGGCTTGTACATGCTGGCAACTAGTTTAGCTTTTAACAAGTCAACATGTGAGTCAAACAGAACACACCTACTGGCAATATTTGGCCTGTGAGCTACCATTTTGTGAGCCTCTAGTGTGGGCTTCCCAGTTACGGCAAATTATTGTAACATTCATCCTCTTACTTGTTTCTCACAGTAACCTTGTGAAACCTCTTGCCAACGATCTGGGCAGGGGTAGAACCTGTCTCAAGAACTCAGCCTAGAGCTCTGTTAAAAGTTAAAGGGTTTTTTTGCCCATTAGATAGGGGAGGTTTTGTTTTTGTTTTGGGGGCAGCTATGGGAGAGTTGTTGCCCAATCTCTCTTCACGAGAAAACCTGCTGCAAAGAGTGTAGGTAACTGCCTGTCTCCAGCTGTCACACCTCAGGGTCCAGCGCGCGTCATGCCGAGGCCACGCTCTTCTCAAGCTATTCCGGGCCGAGACTGTGCATGCGGGGGTACTAGAACTGGCCCGCTCCTGCCTAACTCAGGACTCCTCTAGTGGGCAAACTTTGCCCTGGGGCTCCCTGTCATGCTGGCCGAGACTCTGTAGGAGCTGCCCTGCACTCTGCAGCCCTCTGTCCTTCCCTCTCTTCCCCGCTCACTCTTTTTTTTTTTTTCTGTTTGTTCGTTTTTAGGAGGTACCAGGGATCAAACCCAGGACCTCGTACATGAGAAGCAGGCACGCAACCACTTGAGCTACATCTGCTCCCCTCTATCCTCTCACTCTTGTTCTCCACTTTATCCTTCACAGTGTTTCCCCCAATACATCTCTCGCACTTCCAGTTCTGTTTCTGTGTCCCAGAGGGCCCTGACAGATACAGCTTTTAGAGCCCTTGTCCTTGAGAATACACGTGGGGAAGCTGCTTCTATCTCTGCCTAAGGGTGCCCGTGTAGAAAAGCGGTGGCTGGTAAAGAAATCTCCGGATGTTCAAGCTTGGCAGGGACGGGCCTCAGAGGGCAGCTGGCCCCATTCCTCCTGCTCAGCCACAGCCGTGAGGGGCCAAAGTCCTCCCTGCCAGGTGCTGGCAGTCACTGCAATGGCCTCAGGAAGGGCTTCTGTCTTCTCAGGAGCTGGGGTGACCCAGGGTAAGGAGGACCAGGAATTCTCTGCTCTTTTCCTATTTTCTGTCAGCTTGTAGGAAATGCAGTTCAGAAGTGTCTCGAAAGGGGTGTGGGAGAGGCTTCCCACCCTAGCCCTGCTTCAGGACAGTTGGACTTTGATCACTGGACCCTTGTAGTAGGTTGAATGACATCCCCTCAAAATTCATGTCCACCCGGCATCTCAGAATGTGAGCCTATTTGGAAATAGGGTCTTTGCAGATGTAGTTAGTTAATTTTAGTATATGTGCTGCCAAAGCGAGCACGAGATGTCGTTAGTTAAGATGAAGTCATGGGGAAGCGGGTGTGGCTCAGTGGATAGAGCCCC
>JAQZBX010094389.1:0-12032 GCA_029593785.1 Cabassous unicinctus | reverse complement strand
GCCTGCCCTCACAAGGAGGCCCCGGGAAGCGAACCCGGGGCCTCCCGCATGGTAAACGGGGGCTCTATCGATTGAGCCACACCCGCTTCCCTGTCCCTTCAGTTTTGTAAGTGTTTGCCTCATGTATCTTGGGGCGTCTTGGTTAGGTACATATATATTTATGATTATTATTTCTTCCTGGTGAATTGTTTCTTTTATTAATATGTAATGTCCTTCCTTGACTCTAATAACAGGTTTGCTTTTACAGTCTATTTCATCCAATATAAGTATAGCTACCCCAGCTTTATTTTGTTTACTGCATGCATGGAATATCTTTTTCCAACTTTTCATTTTCAATCTATTGGTATCCTTGCAGACAGCATATAGATGGCTCGTATTTTCTTTTTTTTTTAAAGATTTATTTGTTTATTTATTTATTTATTTATTTATCCCCCCCCTTGCTGCTTGTGTTTGCTGTGTCTATTTGCTGTGTGTTTTTTCTGTGTCTGCTTATCTCCCCCTTGCTGTGAGGTCTTGCTGCATCAGCCCACCGCGCCGTGCGGGCTGGCCTGCCCTCACAAGGAGGCTCCGGGACCCGAACCCGGGGCCTCCCATATGGTAAACGGGAGCTCTATCAATTGAGCCACACCCGCTTCCCGGCTCATATTTTCTTATCCATTCTGCCAGACTGTGTCTTTTGATTGGAGAGTATAATCCATTAGCATTCAGTGTTTTTACTGTAAAGGCATTCGTATTTCACCATTTTGACCTTTGGTTTTCATCTGTCATTTTATTTTCACCACTCTTTTGACACTTTTAGTTACTGTTACTGATACAGTCATCATTTCTAAGCTCTCTTCCGAGCCTCTCTCTCTTGCCTTTTCTTTTCAGGCTATAACACTCCCTTGTGTATTTCTTGCAAAGCTGGTCTTTTTGTTATAAACTCTCTGTTTCTGTTTATCTGTGAATATTCTAAAGTTACCATCATTTTTGAAAGACAATCCTGCTGGATATAAAATTCTTGGCTGGCAATTTTTCTCTTGCAGTATCTTGAAAATATCATACCACTGCCTTCTTGCCTCCTTGGTTTCTCATGAGAAATCAGCACTTAATCTTATTGTGTATCCTTTATATGTTATGCATTGATTTTCCATTTCTCTTGCTGCTTTCAGAATTCTTTGTCTTTGGAATTTGACATTCTGATTAGTATGTATCTCAGAGTTGGTCCATTCAGATTTATTCAGATGGGAGTATGTTGTGCTTCTTGGAGATGGATATCTATGTCCTTCAACAGGGTTGGAAAATTTCTTCAACAGGGTTGGAAAATTATTTCTTCAAATATTCCTTCTGCCCCTTTTTTCTTCTCTTCCCCTTCTGGGACACCCATGTCATATATGTTTGCACATCTCTTGTTGTCATTTAGTTCCCTGAGACCCTGTTCAATTTTTTCCATTCTTTTTTTCATCTCTTTTTTTGTGTGTTCACTTTTGGAGGTCATATCTTTAAGCTCACTGATACTTTGCTCTGCCTCCTCAAATCTACTGTTATATGCCTCCAGTTGTCTTTTTAATTTCATTTATTGCATCTTTCATTCCCATAAGAGCTACTATTTTTCTATGTATCCTTTCAAATCCTTCTTTATGCCCAGTGTCTTCTTAATATCCTTAATCTCATTAGCCATCCCATTGAATTTATTAAGGAGATTTGTTTGAACATCTATGATTAGTTGTCTCAACTCCTTTATGTTATCTGGAGGCTTATCTTTTTCCTTTAACTGGGCCATATCTTCTTGTTTCTTAGTATGGATTGTAATTTTTTGTTGGTATCTTGGCAGCTGGCTTACTAGGTGTATTTATTCTGAGTGCAGTTTCTGTCTTTAGCTCAGGGCTTTTTTTGTCTTTTCCTCCTTGCTGGTTTTGCAGTAGTTGCCAAGGATTTGGTTGGTGCTGTAAAGTATGGAATCTGAAGCTGCCTGTGTTGCCCCAGCAATTGATGAAGTTTCTCCCACCTTTTTCCTCTGCCAGGCATAGGAACAGAGCTTCACCTGTGTGTAATAATCCAAGTTGTGCAGGACAAGACTATCTGTAGTTACCCAGAGAGACTGATGAAGCTTCACACTCCTTCCTCCCCTACCTGAAGCAGGGATAGAGCTGCAGTTGGTGGCAGCAATCTATGCCATGCAGGTCCATATTGACTGCAGTTGCCCAGGTAGACTGATGTAGCACTACCTCCCCCCACCCCCGAGGGTGAGGATGGACCCTCTGGAGTGCCTAACAATCAAATCCATGTGAGCCAAATACATCTGCAGTTGACCAGAGAGGCTGAGAGAGTACTGTCCCTTCTGCCCTTTAGAGGGTGGTAACAGAGCAACTGATGTCCAGCAGTTCAGTCTGTGTAGGCTGAAAGTGCCTGCCTTTGCTTGGTGAGGCTGAGGAACCATCAGCCCCTTCCTATCCTACTGGGTAGTGGGGATGGATCCACAGGCACCCAACAGTTCAGTCCCTGTAGGCTGAAAGTACCCACTGTTGCCCAGAGATGCTGTGGAGACACCAGATCCCTCCTATCATATTGGGGATGGGGGTGGGGGTGGACCCACAGGCATCTAACCATCCAGTCCATGCAGGCTGAAAGTGCCTGGAGAGGCTGAAGAAACACAAGATCCTTCCTATCCTATTGGGTGGTGAGGGTGGATCCACAGGAGCCCAACAGTTCAGTCTGTGCAGGCCAAAAATGCCTACCATTGCCTGGAAAGGTTGTGGAGACACCAGCCTCCTGCTTTCCTATTGAGAAGTGGTGGTGGATCCACAAGTACCCACCAGTCCAGTCTGTGCAGGCTGAAAGTGCCTGCCACTACCTGGAAAGGCTGAGGAAACCCAGCTCCCCTTCATTCCTACTTGGGGGTAGGGATGGAGCTATAGGTGTCCAACTATTCAGTCTGTGTGGGCCAAAGGAACCTGCAGTTACTCAGAGAGGCTGGGCAAACACAATCCTTCTCTTATCCTATTGGGGATGGGGGTGGAACCACAGGTGCTCAACAGTTGAGTTTCTGTAGGCCAAAAGCTTCTGCAGTTGCCATGAGAGGATGAGGAAACACCAGTTCCCTCCTATCCTATGTGGGGAGGGCAGAGGTGGAGATGGAATTGAAGGCACTCAACAAATCAGTTCATGTGGGTTGAAAATGCCTGCAGTTGCTTGGAGAGGCTGAGGAAACCCAGCTCCTCTCTTATCCTACTGGAGTGCAGGGATGGAGCCCTAGGTGTCTGACTATTCAGCCTGAACTGACCAACCTGCAGTTGCCTGCAGGTCACCCCAACTTCCTCCCTGCCGGAGGTGGTGCTGGAGCCTAGGCTAGGGTTGTAATCCAACCTTGATGGAAAGAAGCCAGTCCCTAACTTCACTGTGATTTTCAATCAGATCAGCTTCACCTCATGCCAGGGGCAGAGTCAAAATGGTGGCCACCAGCCTCTTTCCAACTTGGACAGGTTCTAACCCTAGTTTTAGCCATCCGCATCCACCAACCAGTAGTTGAAGTTGGAGGCAACCATCTCTTCCTCCCCTGTTTTTGGGGAATGGAGCTTCCAACTCCAGCCACAGAATAGAATCTGAGGCTGCTTGCACCGCTAGAGTAGAATGGGCACCGGCCTCCACGTTGTGGTCCGTAGAATCCCAGGGAGGCTGGTGCAGGTCCCCCCAGCTTCCTCACTGCTGGAGTTGGGCCTGGGGTTTAGGCTAGAGCTGCAATCAGATCTGGGTGTAAAGAAGCTGGTCCCTACCATCACTGTGATTTTCTATCAGCCCCACTCCCCCTCATGTAGGGGGCAGAGTTAAAATGGTGGCTACTGGTCTATTTTTGACTTAGGTTTAAACTTTAGCTGTTCTTAGGATTAAACTTTAGCCAGCTGAATTTACTAATCATTAGCTGAAATTGGTGCCACACCATGTGTTCCCTGTTTTTGGGAAATGGAGCTTTCAACTTCAGCCACAGAATAGCTCCTGAGGTGGCTTGCGCCGTGGGTGGTGTGGAGTGCTCTACTCACGAATCTTCTCTGCAGATGGGCAGTCTCTTCCTTCCATACTTTCAGGGTTGTTGCAGGATACTCTTCTGGTCTCCTGGGGCCCCCCAAAGAGGTGCTTTAGATAGCTCTGGGTGATTACTAACTGTCCTGTAGGATCAACTGACTCTAAGCGCTCCTTATTCTGCTGCCATCTTGCCCCACTCGTATAGAAGTCTTTTTATGAAGATAGGCACTCATTTCTCATTGTGGTTTAAATCTGAAATACAAGATGAATAATGATTTTGAGCACCTTTTGTATCTTTATTAGTCATTTGGTTATATTATTTTGTTATGTGCCTCATCAAGTTTTTGCCTCTTTTTATTGAACTCCATAGTTCTCAAAAATAATTTCAAATTTAAAGATTGTATTTTATAGTTTTATAACATCCATTTTGTTTTTTGTTACACATTCCATTTCCCTGTTTGTTATCCTTGTTTTCATCTATTTTGTTCATCTTTTTCTCTAATTTCTGTAGTATATGTACAATTTTTAAAAAGGTATTGCTAATTCCAGTATCTGCGTGATGTGTATGTCCACTTCTATCTCCTGATTTTTCCTCCTGATGTGTCATGCTTTCCTACTTCTTTGTATATCTTGAAACTTTAAATTTTATGCTAGATATGGTACTAAAAATTACAATAGGAATTTAAATAAATAATGTTTTTTTCCTGTGAGGGTTTGCTCTTTCTGTTAAACAGCTAGTCAGGGACTGATCACTTTGTTCCAATTAGGTGTTGGACTGGATTGAGGCTGGGTTATAATGTTAGTGAGTTTTTGTTCCCTTCTGGCTTAAAATGCTTTGAGGGCTATACCTGTCCTTTGTGTACTATAAGTCCATCCATTTAGAACGACTTTGGGATATAAGCTTCGGAGACTGTGGAGGTCCTTTTCTGCTTTCCAGCCCAGCCTTTGAGATCCAAAACTGCTGCCAACAAAGCAGCCACAACAACACAGCACTTAGTGAAAGTCCCAGTGGAGGAATCAACAGATGGGTGGAGAAAATTAACTCTGAATTTGGGGATCCTAGTTCTTGCAATCTGTCATCCCAGCCCAGCAGGTTAAAGCTCAGCTTTTCTTTCCATACCAGCATATTTACAGGCTTATGGCAACATAAATCTTGCACCATGTTGCACCACTTGGCTAATGCACCTAGTGGCCATAGATCTCTGCTCATTTAGCATAGTCTTGCTCCTATCTGGAATTAATTTAGTCCATTCAATTTCATTGTATCAAGAATATATAAAATATGATGCTTAATTTATTAATATTTTTAGTGGCTACAATGGGAAAAATGTGTTATCATCATTTACATCCTAACTAGAAACAGAGCTATTGGCATATTTTCAACAGCTTTTTCTGTCATATATTATTATGCAAATTTCTTGAGGACAACAATGTTAATTTCCTTTTCCTTGGTTTCCATGGAGCCATCCAGAATAATTATCTAAAGCCGAGTTCTAGAAATGATGGATGATCCTGAGTGGGAATGACACTTATGAGACAACATGTTGCCCATGTGGGAGTTTGCACCTGCATTCTTCCTGTCATGAAATCTTTTTATTGAACACCTCTATGTAGTCAAACATACCTTTCTTTCATTTGTTTAAACTTCATAGACACAATTCTTCTGTGGTTTTTAATTTTTTTTTTGTCATAGTACTTTGGGTTGTTAGTTAAATTTTTTTTTTTTTTTTGAGGTACTAGGGCTAGGAATTGAACCCAGGACTTTGCATGTGGGAAGCCTGTGCCCAACCACCAAGCCACATTAGCTCCCTTGAGCTGGCCCTTTTGTTTGTTTGCTTGTTGTTTTTGTTTTTGTTTCCCAGAGTCACCAGGTATTGAACTCAGGACATCTTGTGGGAAGCAGGTGCTCAACACTTGAGCCTCATCCACTCCCCTGGTCTTTTGTATTGTATATTCAAATAAATATCTTCTTTTAGATTTATATGACATAATCAGTAAACTCAAGTATTTGGCATCCTTCATTAACTAATTTTGATGTTCACTTTGGGAAGACTAGAATCTGATTTTCTCATAGCCAGAGTAGTGGAGAGTAAGGGAGAATTTTAATTTTTATTAATTTAGTCAATACATATTGAGAGTCAGCATAAGTTAGTGATCAGTAAAGTAAGAATATGAACTCCTGAGTCATATTTACCAGATTCAAACCCCAGGTCTTCATATTACTAGCTATGTGATTTTAGAGAAATTACTCAATCATGCCGTGTCTCATTTTACCCACTATAAAATTGAGATAATAAAAGTACCTAACTCATAGGGTTGTAGTAGTATTAATTAATGTTTGTAAATTAATTCAAACAGTGCTTCACACATAGTGTTATATAAATGTTTATTACTATTGATGTTATTATTAATATTATAATTCCCAACTACCTGGGTTGTAAAGATCTAAAGATGAATAAAATATTGCCCTACTTTGAAGAATTTATAGTCTTTTGTTGAAGAAACAAGCTCCAACATATTGTCACAAATGTATGTACAGTATAACTGGTTTATAAGCCTCATTGAACAAACTCCTTTGTCTTCTCAGAAAGTAAGTAACAAATTATGGCTTGGTTGTGTAGTGTTAGTTGGAACTTCCAAAGGGTGATGGGGTACAGCATATTCCCAATAGCAGTCCCCAAACAGGAAATATAATGTGAAAACTCAGTTATAAACAAATAAACTACTTTGGATACCGTGGAATGTAAGAAACTTAGTGAGATGAGAAGGTAAATTGCTATATGTGAGCACATTAGAAGATAAAACAGGGGTTGAATCATAAGACTACATAGGCCAAGCGAAGAAGTTCTGATTAACCTTATGGAGGGGATCAAGAGAAATTTTTAAGTAATTGCCATTATTATGGCAACTTTTATATCTTAATATAATTTGAAGAAAACTCTGAAGTGTGGTAGACAGACTATAGACAAGTGAGAGTCCAAAAACCTAGGATCATGTAGGTGTCTGGTGCAAATTTCAGGAGTTCAATGGTGAGAGCTGGTAAAAAGATCATACCCCTGAGAATGATAAGTGAAGAATGGATTGGTGAGAGCTTTTTGGTGATTGAATCTAGATGACCAATTTGATATGTAAATAAATGAGACAAAGTGATTTAGGATATTTAGAACAATGCCTTGACATTTAAAAATGCTCAGAAAATTGCCAGAGGTGTTCAGAGGTATCTTGACTGAGTTTATCATGTAGAAGGAGTCCTTCACATTGGATTCCGAGAACAGGTAGATTGTGAAAGGTAAACAGTGTGGAAATGTGCAAGCACTTCAGTGACTGAGATTCTTTTCAGTCTTAATTTTCAATTGTCCAAACTATGTAAGAGAAAACTTATCTTATATCACAAGCAAGAAGCAGGAATCTAAGAGTCTTTCAAAGTTCAAATTTTTATTCTGACACTTCAAGAAACAAAAACAATATGTCTTTGAGTTATCATAGTTATAAATGTAAAACAGAAAATATTTTCATCCATCTGTAGGAAAATATATCTTTATAGCAAGAAATAGGATATAAATTTCCTCTTTCACATCAGGAACGAAATTTATATTTATCAATGTATGTATTATACATTTATGCATTTTAATCATTCTTTTAAAATATTTTATGGAGCAAGTAAAAATAAATCATCTATTTAGAAAAAAGCCAGAGCAATACCAGGATGAGTGTTCCATGCATATAGTGCCTCAGGGATATTTCCTATAGTCTTTACAGCTGTTTAAGACCCAAGTGTCTTAAGTAACTTGGCATTCAATTTTCTTTTTCTCTTTTGATTTTAATTAGAGACAATGAAGTGACTTTTACATATGAAAACTCAGCTTTAAAGTGTTTAATATCAATCATTTTCAAAAAAAAATAAAGGAATGTATCTGACACTGATGTATAAAGGGATGTTTCTGTCTTTCTTGAATATTTTTGAAAAGTTACACAAGATCTCTTGTTATTTACAACACTTTTCCATTGTTTTCTTCCTGATTTTTTTTATATCCTTGACAACTACCATATAGTAATGCTTGTTCTAAAGTATGTCATTTATAAAATATAAGCTTACTTGCCCAGCTTATGAATAATAGTGAATTTTTTCTAGGAAATGCATTTTTTTTCCTGAAGCATATGTAAATCTATGGTATCACTTCTCATTGGTAGATTTTGTTGCAAAACATAAGACAGTAAGTGCAGATAAGGGAGTTAAGATTCATGTACAACATAGAAGACCTCATCATAATTTGAGGCTATGAACAGTGCCATTGGGAGAGGAAATGTTCTTATACCACTTAAATTCAGCATGACATTCATTTCACAAAACAGCATGAAAAAAACCCCACAACTCTTAATGATATAAATTTCCCCTTGAGGAAGCATAGGATCATTTGTCACGTAGCTCATCCAAACACTTATGAGGGCTGAAAATACTATTATGTCCCCAAAATGAGAGGATTAAAACACTGGTCTCCAAAGTTAAGTTAGTGGGGTTGATCTCACCTAGATGGCAAAGTGAGATGGCTCTGTAGTTCTGTTCCTCCACAGATATCTTAAATAGCAAGCAAAACCTGGTGGAATAAATTTTTTCAGCACTCCAGAAAACACTTAAAGGGTTGCAGTAACTGGGCAAGTGTGGATCAAGAAAAAGGCAACTTGAAAATGGCAGGGAAACCTTATGGTATCATTGCTAGCTCTTCCCCCACCCCCTCCCCACTCTATGTGAAGCCACTCATGTTCCCAGGGCAGGGCACTGGTCGTGGTTGTGGGGAGAGGAGAGTAAAGCCTATATGCACGTGGTAGGGTGCATGTATGTCTGTCCAATCAATTAGTGGCATGCTGAAGCCTGAACTAGGGCATTTGTCTCTGGCTCACCATCCTAGAACTTGCGCCACATCCAGAAGCAACTTGCAAACAGCTAAATCAGTGCAAGAAGCAATCAAATTGCAGTGGATTGGGGTAAAGTATTACCAGCTTTAAGGCATACAGTAAAGCACCCAGGATGGGGTAAAGATTATTTCATAAGGAGAAGAGGGGGACAATCCCTGTAAATGGCAGAATTTGTAAGGCACAAACTAGGTTGCATTTATGTCTGTACCAATCTGTCTGGTGGCAACCTGAAGGATTGAGCAAGGACACTCACCATAGGCTCAACATCCCAGAACTTACTCATTATATAGAGGTGAGCTACAGAGCAGATAATATGCTGTAAGAAAATAATCAAATTGCAATTGCCTGGGGCAAAGGATTTCCAGTTTTAAGACATACAATATAGCACCCAGTACTCAGAGAAAAGACTGATTCTTTGGAGAAGAGATAATATTCAGATCCATGAAAATAGGAGAATTCCTAAGGCTACATGTGCATGACAAGACAAGAAAAATGCTCTGAAGATACCACTTTGTGATGTTCTTTTGAGCCATTGTTAGGATGGATGGCTAAGCTTGGAATGAGAACACTCACACAGGCCAACCTACAAAGATTGGAAAGCAGTTTTCTTTAAATTTTTTTTGTTAGCTATTGACATTCAAGGAATTCTCAGTCATAACACTAGCTGTATTCAAGCTTAAGGAACAGATACCTCAGTGACTAAATTCCAGGGAGAACACATTAAAATATTAAAAATGCCCAGTGTGCAATAAAAGATTACAAGGCATGCAAAGAAACAGGAAATAACGGATGACCTTTGTAAGGTGCATGAAGAAAACATTAGAAATTATAATAGAAAAAAAAACAAAAACAAAAAACAGAATTTGGACACATGAGACAAAGACTTAAAAAGTGTCTTAAAATGCTCAAAGTACTAAAGGAATACATGGACAAAGATCTAGAGGAAATCAGGAAAATGATAGATGGAAAAATAATTTAAATAAAAAGATATAAATCATAAAAAGGAACCAAAGAGAAATACTGGGTCTGAAGACCACAATAACTGAAACTAAAAATCTCCTAAAGGAGTTTAATAGCAGATTGGAACTGGCAGAAGAAATAATTAGTGAATGTGAAGATAAAACAATTGAAATTATCCAGTATGAGGAGCACAAAAAAAAAAAAAAAAAAAAAAAAAAAAAAGGAGAAAAGTGAACAGAGCCTAAGAGACCTGTGGGATACCATTCAGTATACCAATATATACATTATAGATGTCCCAAAGGGGAAAAAAGAGAGTATGGAACACAAACAATATTAGAAGACATAATGGTTGAAATTTCCCAGATTTAACATGACATGAATATACATATTCAGGAAGCTCAACAACTCCAAACTGGATAAACACAAGCTGTCACACAAGGGGGAACATTATAATCAAACTATTGAATGCAAAAGAGAAAGAGAGAGTCCTGAAAACAATGAGAGAAGTGTGTCATGTACAAAGGAGATTCAATAAGATTAAGTACTGATTTCTCATCAGAAACATAGAGTCAAGAAAGCATTGGGATGACATATTTAAAGTGCTAAAGAAAAATAATTGCCAACAAATAATTCTATATCTGGCAAAACTGACTTACAGAAATGAGTGAGAGATTAAGACAATCCCAGATAAACAAAAGCTGAGGGACTTCATCACCACTAGGCCAGTTGTACAAGAAATGCTAAATGGAGTTCTGCATGTTGAAAGTAAAGGACACTGGACAGTAGATGAAAGCATATGATGAAATAAAAGACACCAGTAAACTAAAATACATGAATAAATACTAACTCCAGTACTATTGTATTTTTTTGGTTTGTAACTACACTTTTTAGTTATTACATGATCTAAAATGCAAATGAATAAAAAGTGATGATAAATCTTGGTTTTGAGTACACAATGTATAAAGAAATAATTTGTGACAAGAACTACATAAAGGTGGGGTGTTTGAGGTTTATAGAAACATAGATCATGTATGCTATTGAAGTTACGTTGGTATCAAACCAAATGAGATTGCTATAGATTTAGGTTGTTAAAGTTGGGCCCCATGGTAACCAAGAAGAAAAGATTTGGAAAAAATATATACATAGAAGGAAATGAGTAGTGATTCTAAATGTTCATTACAGAAGTTCAACTACACACAAGAAGATATTCATGGAAGAATTGAGGGACAAAAAAGGAACAAGACCTACAAAAACCAAAGTGCAAAATTACAGAAGTAAGTCCTGTATTATCAGTATTTAACTTAATAGTAGCTATGTTATACTATCTATTCAAAAGGGAGTGATTGGAAAAATGGATAAAAATAATGACCCAATGTATTAGTCAGCCAAAGGGGTGATAATGCAAATTATCAGAAATCTGTTGGCATTTAGAAAAGGGTAGTTATTTGGGGTAGAAGCCCACAGTTATCAGGTCATAAAGCATAAGTTACTTCCCTCATCAAAGTCTATGGCCACGTGTTGGAGCAAGACAGCTGCTGACATCTGCCAGGGTTTAGGCTTCTTGGGTTCCTCTCTTCCTGGGGCTCCATTTCTCTCCAGGCTAAACTCCTCTGTTTCCTCCACAAGGTCAGCTGTAGACTGAGGCTCCCTAGGCTTTGCCTCTGTCCACAGCAAGGCCAGCTGTAGACTATCAGGTGAATGGCCCCTCTCTATCCTGGGGCCTTCTCTCCTTCCTCATGACCAACTCCTCCGTCTGGCTCACCTCCCCGGGCTCCAGCATCAAAACTCCAACATCAACACTCCAAATCAAAAGCTCCAACTCTGTCCTTTGCCATGTCTTTTATCTTTGAGACCCTACCTACCAAGGGGCAGGGCTCAACGCCCTACTGGCATGGCCCAATCAAATCGCTAATCATAACTTAATCATGCACAGATGAACAGACCAGTTTACAAGAATAATCCAATATCTATTTTTGGAATTCATAACTATATCAAACTATCAAACTGCCACACCCAACTATATGATGTTTACTAGAGATTTACCTTAACTTCATAGATAACAGTGGGTTGAAAATAAAATGATGGGGAAAAAATTCCATGTAATTACTAACAAAGAGGGAAAGGATGGTTATACTAATAAGAGACAAAATAGACTTTAA
>JAQZBX010094388.1:0-7500 GCA_029593785.1 Cabassous unicinctus | reverse complement strand
AATTTTCTTGTTTTGGGGAAATCAAAATACAAGCCTGTGGGGAGAGCATAAGGACTCATTATGTGTAGGTAATTAGTAGACCAGATCACCTATCATATATGTGATTTGAATTAAATGGGATTGTTCTCCTGCATTATGTCTGAAATTCCAATGAAGGTTTGATATTTGAGTTTTGAAAAATTAAGTCCCTTATCGAGGTGCAAAAATAGGAGATTACCATCTTATCCCTGATTAGTTGTCAGCTAGTTTAGCACAAGGTGTTTAGAAGGGATTGGGCAATGTGGGTGTCTGGGTAGAAGGGGGACTGTGATGTGGGGTGGGAAGGGCACAAAGACAAGTTACTCCTACTTCATAAGTCCTTAGCTGGGTGCTATGATGGTATGAACCTTAAAATGTTTCCCAAATTGTGCTGCCCATACCCCTGGTGGCACCAACCAAGATTTTAGGTTGGTCAAAAATACACATTTGTTCTTGTCATCATTATGTATTTATTGTTACAGTCACCTTCTATTTATGGCAAGTTTTCCTGACCTTCTATTTATGGGTAGTAATATTAAGTTTTCTTTGAAAATAAATTTATTTAAAAATAAAATGAATATTTAAATAAAATGTTTAGAAGTACAGCAGTCTGTAGATACTGTGAAAATAACAAAACAAAACCCACAACGGTGGAATGTGACTAATGAAAGTTTGGATAAAAGTCTATTTGTTGGCTCAAGATGCTAAAGAGCATTGGAGACAAGAGATTATCATCAGCATATTGTGGGAACTTAGCAAATATTAAACAACAGATTGCCAAAATGACATCATCTAGAATTCACATCAAATTGTTAAAACTGTTCACATTTTTTTCATGTGATCCTAAATAAGCTAGCTTTTTCCCCCTGTTTCATGTTGTGCAAAATGATTTTAGGGCTTTTCATCTCTTGTCTATCGGTTCATCTCTAGTCTATCATGCTTGTCTATAAGATCTTGTCATTTATCTCTGTTATTATTGCCCTTTAATTACATACCCAACACGTTATCAGGTATTATTAAAGCCCATTAATTAAATGCAAAAAGCTAGAGGATTTAAAGGGAATTTGGGGAGAAAAATTCTGCCAGTCTAGAAAGTTTCCAGACTAAAGATAGAAGTACTTCAGGAAACTTGAGACAACTAGTGGTTTCCAAACTTTTTCAGGTACAGAAGGTTTTATTCAGACAAGAAGCTCCAAAGTAACAGATAAAACTCGGCAGAGCTGCTTGGTGGAGAGAGGTGGGGGGTGCTAGGCCAGGAGGGTCCCCGCCTCTCTCTGCAGGGACCTCGACTCCACCCTGGCACCCACTTGCTGAAGCTCTGAAGCACCAGGGTGTGACACGCTATTCCAAAACCTCTGACTTGGGACAACTAGTTCTCATTCTGTTCACACCTCTCATTTGGTATCTGTGGTGTGGCCAATGGGCTTTTATTTTATGGTCTGGCATAGCTGCTACCTTTTCTTTCTGAGAGTACTACAGACACATCTTGCACAAGAACAAAAAAAAAAAATCTGAATTTAGGAGGAAAACAAACAAACCAACCAACCACCTAGACTATAAGCCCCATGAAGGGCCATGTGCTTCTGGCTTGGTTATCATTGTGTAGCCCCAGCTACTAGCAGGGCACCTGCTGCATACTGGATGAACAAGTGAAAGAATAAATGGAAGAGAAGTATCAGGTGATGATAAATTTTTGGAAATGGAATGAATGACTCAAAGGATATGTACGTTTTCAAAGTGTTTAATGAATGAGTAATTATAAAGAACAGCTGGGTGCGGCAGTTTAGACTGCTGGGTGCAGTCTAAACAAGCTGACCCGAAGGGGATGATGCCTGGGGCAAGGCAGTGCCTAATGACATAGGCCAGCAAATGCCACGAAGAAGCAACCCTGATGATCTGGTGATGGGAGTGTGGGGGGAGGGGGTGTCATGCAACTGGAAGCAGGGGTCCCTATGTGCTCAACAGTTGCCCTACTAAGTTTAAGTCAAGCCGGTAACAGTGTCTCGGTCATTTGGGTTGGAGCAGAGGACAGATCAGTGAGCATTCTCACATGATGCGTGCACCAGTTGTCCCACCTCTCCCTGCTGCTCCTCTTTGCTCAGCCCTCCAAGCCATGCTGCAAGGCACTAGCTCCTTTCCACCTCTTCCCCGGCCCTTAGAAAATGTCACCAGTCTCTAAACACTTCTAGTCCTCATGCCTGAGATATCTGTTTGACACCTATCTCTGCCAGTGTGGTTCACTGGATGTAGGCAGGGATTGTCCCTAACTGGATGATAAGGGTGTGGAGGACAGGGTCTTCCACTTCTTTGTACTTCCCATAGCACCTTTCCCCTCAGCTGTCATGGGACAGGCACCAAAGCCATACTGGGTGATTGAATGGCTCTGATAAACTGAACAGCCTCTGGGAAGGTGCCATTTCCAGTTCACTCCTGATCCGTACCCTTTTCTGGATTATCCAGCCTATGCACCCAAAAGCGAGGCCAGTGTTTCCAAAAGTCTGAAGGGCAGTTTGATTTATTGGTGTGGGAGCCTCATAGCCAGAAAGTACCAACAGGGGAGGCATCTTCTCCTTTTGGCACATGCCCGCCCAAAGGTGTCAACTGGTATATGCTGAAGCAACTTATTACCAAAAGAGATATGAAGCTCTGCTGACATAATTCCAAGTGGGTATTTTCAGCTATCTACCCTGAAGGAACACACACACACATACAAAGTAATAGTCTGTAGTCAGCAGACTTAGTGGCCCAGCTTTTTTTTTTAAAGATTTATTTTATTTATTTGTTTCTCCCCACCCCCTCATTGTTTGCACTTGCTGTGTCCATTAGTCTTCCTTGTTTCTCTAGGAAGCACCGGGAACCGAACCCGGGACCTCCGATGTGGGAGGGAAGCGCCTAATCGCTTGAGCCACCTCCATTCCCCTGACTCAGCTTTAAAGGTAGCTCTGGGCATCATCCTGGGTAGAGAAAACAAAACAAAACTTTGTAAATAAAATGACAGGGCGTCATCTATGATATTATCCTCCGCCTAAGAGGCATAATTTGAAATTGACTTCTGTGGACCACCCCCCAACCCTATTCTTCTGAAAGATGGGTCCAAGCCCATCAAGGGCATGCCTTGATTGGCAGAACCTGAAGGGAATCGGTCTCTCACCTGGGTATGGGCACATGACATGCCTCCTCCCGGCCTCTGGGCCCCAAGCTTGGCTCCAGGAGGCCACCACCAGGGCTGGGGTGCAAAAATCCAGCTCACTTTCTGACCTTCTTTCCTTCCAGTATTTGGGTTCCTATTCCCACCCCCAAAGAATGAAGAGAGAGAACAGCAGTATAACGCATTGCAGGCAAGAGCTCAGTCTTTGAAGATGGTGTTTTGGGGGTATGGGTGAGCTCAGATTTAATTTCCTGTTATACCTGATGGTGGGAGCCACACTGCAGGTCTGAATGCCAGGCGAGGACTGAGAAAAGGCAGCCCACTCAGCCGAAGGCTTTATCTCTTTTAGCAGGAAGAATAAACTTAACAAGAACGCTGGGGCTGGATTACCCTTGAGACTTAATGACCAGAACCAAGATCTCTGAGAGCGTCTATGGAGGGCTTTTGTCACCTTGCCTGACAGCTGAATGCCACCCAGTTCAAGGAGGCCGCCGGAGTGAAAGTGAAAGCCGGTTTTCACGCGTGTCTCATTGGAGACTGGCGGCCCATCCACCTGCTCCACTTGGCTGCCTCTCGCCTGCCTCTCTGCTCAAACACTGTCTTGACTTGGCAGCACTACAAGACAGAATAAACACATACACTTCTGCCCAAATTCCTGTCTTCCTTCATTTACATGGGAGATTAAATGATTTCTTTCCTTATTTTATACGGCTAGGATTCTCACCTCCCTGTTCCGGCTTCCTCTATATCAGCCACAGGATCAAAAGAGTTACTGAGCAAATAGGATGAGACAATTTTCTTCACATTGTTTTCTTAATGAATTGTTAGCCCCATTTTACAGATAAGGACAATTACCAATATAAAACAAGTATTAGCTGGAAGAGCTGTGGTTTGAACCAAGATCTCCATCCATCTTTCTGTCCACCTACCCATCTGCCCATTTGCCTACATATCTGCCACACACAAAAAATGGTCATTTGTGACTCCAAGTCCATTGCTCTTTCTATTTCACCATAGATGTCTCAGGAACATGCCCCTTGACCATGAGGGAGCTCGATCTGTTTAACAAATATTTGTTAGGCCTCTCCAGTGTACTGGCACATTCTAAATGCTGAGGATATAGCAGACAAAACAAAACAAAACAAAACAAAAACAAAAATCCATTCATTTATGGAACTTGTGTTCTAATTAGGGGAGGCAGACAATAAAAATAATAAAACAGTAAAATGTATATCATGTTAGTGACCTGCACTGTGGAGATGAATAAAGCAGAGAAGGTGAATGAGGAGCTAAACAAATTTTGCATCAATAATATTATTTGCACAAAATGAATGGCACACCGACAGAGAAAATAAGTTTTGGTTCACAGTAAAATATTCCTTGGTATTAGCAATGTCCTCCCCTAAAGTATTTCAGGAGCTGCTAAGCTTCTCCCCTTGTTTCTTCTTATTTAGGGCTGGTTGCATCCCAGGATCTGCCCACTGTTTTGAGATGCTCCTCATGAATGAAAATAGGACTTCTGCTTGGTTCCTCCATCTCTAGTGGAAGAACTAGGACAGAAACAACTTCTGTGCATTTCTCCAGCTGCATTTAGTTAATATATGCCTCTTCTTTTTTTTTTTTTAAAAAAGGAGTATTATAAAACCTTATTGATTTAGCTCAATGGTTTGAAATTTTTGATGCTTTGGATAGTTTTGCCAGAGATTGCCTTGAGGAGAGGTATATGTAAGCCAATTAAAATTACGTAAGCTAAAATTTGCACTACTTAAGGAAATAAGTTGCTTTTTATTGTTTTGAATAAGTTGTTTTTAACACATGAGAAGGACCAAATGAAACTTGACTGATATGTTCATTACAAATAATTCTTACATATTCATAAAAGCTAAAGTCAATTACATACTTGCTACCTCAATCTATACCCACAATATGACATTTCAAGTCCACTTGGATTTGCAAGTAGTAAAATGACTTCTCTTGAATAAATATTCTAGAGTTCATACTTCACTAAATTAAGACCCTCCTTTTCCCAAATAGAGGTAGTTTTAATGGATATCACACATCTCTACCCTGCACTTTTCTTATAGGCTATTTCCAAAGACGTATTTGTTTGGCCTTATCAATAAGGTACTCCATCATGCTGCCCTGGTATCAGACATTCCAGGGCAGAGGATAACACAACGTGCTTGGTTTTTAATAGCTGGAAATATGTCCACATGAGGTTGCCAGGCATCTAAAAGGAGTGTGAAAAATTAAGGCAATCATTGGTGCTCCCCAATAGCTGGATGTTGAAGCCATATTTTCCAATTAGAGATTATGTCATCAGGTCAGATTTGGGACACTTTGGGAAGCTGGGAGTGGGATGGGGATGGGTTGTGAATATGAATCAGTTGGGGTGGCTCGGTCAGTGAATCTATATGCAGGTAGGGACACAAAATTTCATTTCCGAAACACTAGTTCCACATTCCAAGGATGAGAGTCCAGATCTATTTTTTTTAATAGCAATTCTTTTCTTTTTATTATTTTTAGAAAAATGAGAAAATACAGAAATGCATCAAGAAGAAAGTTTTTAAAAAACCTATCCTAAATCCCACCAACTAGAGATAGCTACTGTTAACAATTTTGCTATATTTCCCATAAGTCTCCCTTTTTTTCCCTTCATGCAAACACATTTTTAAACAAACATTGGGATTATATTGTTTAGACAATTTGTATCTGGCTTTTTTCACTTAACATTACAATTACGGCCTTTTTTCATGTTAATAAATACTTACTGGAAACATAATATCTAATGATTACATCATAATTTATTCAACCTTGCCCCTGTTGTGGAACATTCAGAATGTTTTCAATTTTTCTTGCTTATATGTAATAATCATTCTTGAACATAAATATATGTTAACAGCTCTGACAAATTACTCCAGATACTTAATCTTGGCTGCCTTCCTTCCCTGCAGACGGGTTTGTGGGGGCATAAATTGTGCCCAAGATCCAGATGAAGAACTGGATGGTTTATTTGTGGCAAGGATGTTGTGGAGTCACATTGATACAATCACAGTCAATTAAATGCTTCGTTTGCTCATTCAACGAGAACCTACTGAAGTCCTACTATGTGGTAGGCTCTGTGGGGAACCTCAAAAGATTTCAAGGACATCACCATCTTCTCAGAGAGGTAAGGCATGCCTAGACAAGACTCAAGAAAGCCTTGCTTGTATTTGATGATGATAATAAGTACTAACAGTTATCTGGCGCTTACTATCTGTTGTTCTCATTGTTATACGTATATTTACTCAATCCTCAAAAAAGCTACCATTATTATAATGTGAACCCATTTTACAGTTAGAAAACTGAGGCACAGAGAAGTTAAGTAATTCATCCAAGATCATACAGCTAATAAATGGGGGAGCCATGATTTGAATCCAGGCAGCCTGGCTCCAGAGCACATACTTTTCACATCCCACATGTCTCTTTAATATACCAATATAGAGAAAACATATTATAGAAGAGCTATGTCTCGGTAAGTATTTTCCAGGGGTGATTTTTTTTTCTGCATTGCTTTTGTAAATTTTTTTTGATAAAGAAGTTTGGGGTTTTACATCAGTCAAGACTATTCTGTTGCCATTTTTCCCATTGCTTATAATGTTAATGAGAATTGCTAACCCAAGAGAAGTGAATCTTCTCATCTGATTTAGATAAGTGGATTATATGAAGGTTAAAAAAAGTCATCATTCCATTTGTCTTGTCTATCAAGATACCATGGGGGTGGGGGTAGGAGTGGGAAGGAGGGAGTACTGGAAATACAATATTAGTTTGTCATAAACCCAATAAGACACTCAATTTGTAATAAAGAAATTCTTAATGGATGCTTTGCTCATATTCCTAGTTGGATAAAATGTTTGTTGAATTAATGAATGAACAACACTTTAGGCTGCAAGACTTACAAATGAATTAATGTTATGACCCAGACTCAGTGGTGTCACAGCACCAGCTCCCACTGGCTCCCATCTCTTTCCAACTTCGTGTTCAGTGACTTTGTGTTGATAGCTTGAAATCAGCCACCGTGGGAATGTTTGCTACAGAAATCAGCAAATGCTACAAATTAGGACCCCCCACCCCCACCCTGAGAGCTGGTTGTTAAAACATTTACCAGCACACCATTGCTCGGTATTATTAGAAAATTCGTACGTGAGAAGAAATTCCTTGATTTCGGGAAAAGAACATGGGAAGCGTAAAGAGGCTATCAATTTCAACCCTATTCTCCGCCTTGGTGTTGAATCTTTATGTCTGTTGCTTTCTTTTGTTGGGTTACTCCAAAGTCTGTTAAGATAGTTGAGCTA
>JAQZBX010094387.1:0-12032 GCA_029593785.1 Cabassous unicinctus | reverse complement strand
GTGGCCGGTAGGCTGTTTTGTAGCCATCACTTGGGGAGTGCTGAGAAGCTAGCCGGGGAAGGATGGAGCCAGGGCTGGTGTCGCGGAGCAGTGACGTGGGGTCTTAGCAAGTCGTGTAGGTGGTCCTCCAGGGGACAGATGGGGTGTGGGGTAGGGGTGCAGTCAGGGAGGACTTCACGGAGGAGACTTTTGGTTAATAGACTTTATTTTTTTAGAGGTTTAGGTTTACAGAAAAATTGGACAGAAAGCCGGAGAGTTCCCATTTACTCTCCCCTCACCTCTGCACAAGGAGATGCTGGAGTCCAGACTTGAGGGGAGAGGAGCCGGTGGCCGTGTGGACCGGGGGGGCTGGGGCGAGGCGCACCCCAGATATGGGAACGCCCTTGCCACCATCACTGTGACCCCCACTTCAGCCGCCCCGGCTCTCAGGGCTCTCGGCTCCCCCACCCTGTCGGCCCACCCTGACCCCGCTCTGCTTGGCCCCACAGGCTGACCCCGCACTACGTCTACCCGCCAGCCATCGTCCAGCCCAGTGTGGTGATCCCGGCCGCCCCTGTGCCCTCGCTGTCCTCACCCTACATCGAGTACACGCCGGCCAGCCCTGCCTACGCCCAGTACCCGCCGGCCACCTATGACCAGTACCCCTACGCCGCCTCGCCCGCCACCGGCTTCGTGGGCTACAGCTACCCGGCCACCGTGCCGCAGGCCCTCTCGGGCGCCGCCTTCGTGCAGTACCAGCCGCAGCAGCTGCAGCCCGACAGAATGCAGTGAGGGGGCCCGCGGGCCCCAGGCGCGCGCCGGGGTCGCAGGGGTCTCACCTGCTTGGCAGACAACCAGCCACCGAAGACCCCCTGGGACCTGCACACGCGAAGGTCCCAGAGACTGTTGCTCCTCAAATCTAGGACCCATTCTGCCGTGACGGGGTGGGGGTGGGGCTTAAAAAAAGGAAGGACTGAAAACCTATTTAAAGATGCAGCCCCGAATCCCTCACCCACAGCGGCAACCTCCTCCTCCACCTTTCCTGCCCCCTCTCTGCACTCCAGGTACCCGTGAGCCCGGCCCCACAGCATCCTCCAGGAGGGTGTCCCTCACGGACCCTTCCCGGGCCCCAGCCCCACTAGGGGCCCTGCAGAAACTTTGCCACGTTCAGAGGTGCCTTACTCAAGGGAAACCTAAAACAGAGAAGTCAACTGACTATTTATTGTAACCCAATCTGCACCAGCTGGGAACCAGTCAGAGGGTGTGGGAAACAGCACCCTGCTGACGTCTTATTTTCTAACTTATTGCACATGGGCAGCGTCCTCGAGACCCACTGAACCTCCCCGGGGCAGGAGGGCCGCCAGCCTCGAGGGGAAACCCACGTCCCTTTCAGTCGAAGCACTGCAACTTTTTTTCTTATGGTAATTGTTTTGCTATTAAGATGATTTCAAATTTTCAGTATATTTCTTAAGCGGAGACTCCCGCCACCAAGAATCCAAAACCTGTTTTTGACTTTGAGAATATGCTTTTGTTGATGGTCCCGCCGAAGGTGACGATTACAGTATTTCTATATGATACAGTGTCCGAGGGCACGAGTGCCCAGAGCCCCTGGGGGTGGGCCTCAGTGGGCAGAGGCCCTGTGAGTCCTGTCTGGGGCACAGCTGTCTGGTGACGCCTGCCTTGGTGGGAGCAGGTGTGTCGATCCCAGCAGACAGGAAGCTGCTTCCAAGGTTCGTCGCTGATGCTTGCTCCCCTCCTCGCCCTACCCCACGGCTGTGGGGGGACGAAAGGGTGGGGCGCGTGGCCTGCATGTTGGCTGGGGGCTGACACCGGCCTCTCTGACCAGCAGGGAGGGGATGCTGGGCCGCAGCTGTCGGTGGAGGCCCAGCTCGGTCCCGGCCGCGGGGCCCACGGCCTCTTGCTCTCTTCCTGCTGCCTGCCCTGGGCCAGCCTGAGCTACGGACAGTGGACACCTGTCCCTGCCTGGGGGCTCAGTCCAGGTCCAGGGAGTGGTGAGAAGTTCTAATGCCCCGTGATGGGCTCCGATAGGGAGTTTTTGGGGGGCTGTGGGAGTCTAGAGGAGGCTCCTACCCCGACTGGAGGGGAGGAAGGGCGGCCTCGTACAGGCAAGAGGCAGAGGGAAGCTGGGGCTGCTCAGCCCAGCCGTGGGGAGGGCGGGGCCTGGGAATGTTCCTTCAGACCTACCTCATGGGACGCGGGGAGGCCTCAGGGAGCTGACGCGCACACGCTTTGTGGCACGCCGGGTACAGAGTCGAGCCCCAGAAAGTAAAAGTAGTTAAGATTATAATGATATTTTTATTAGAATGTTCTGATTATATAAATAAAACTTGTTTTCTTTAAAGAACAGTTGGTCTGTAGTTTTTCCTCTCAAAGCGGGAGCCTGCGACCCCACGCCTGTCCCTCCCCCAGCGATGGTGGCTGAAGCCCCTCCAGGGTGCTGTTCCACCTTGCCCCTCCCACATCCTGCCCCGGCCTGGCCTGGAGCTGGGCCTCCTAACCCACAGCCGTGCCTCAGACACCTGGGCACCGGCCTTGGCACTGGCCACTGGGCATCCAGAGGGACGGGCGGAATGGCCCCTGCCCATTAGGACCCATGGGAGTGGGGGAGGAGCCAGCTTCCTGCTCCCCTGGCCCCGTGGTCGGGTTTACAAGTGCCCCCAGCACACCTGACTATGGTGGCGGGAGGCTGCCAGCAGAGTCCCGTTTGGGCCAAGCGCCCATTCCCTGCCAGGCTCAACTGCTTGAGGGGGCATCTGCCAGGTGTCCTGACTCTGCGGGACATGTGACCAGCCTGCCCAGATTGAGGGTCCTAAGTCGGTGGCTCAGCCCCTCGTATAGGAGGGCAGGCCCTTAGGACAGACCCTATGATGCCTGCGGGAAGCAAAGTGAGATCTGTGGGAAGATGAGGCAGATGGACTGTCCTTGCTGCGCCCACCTCTGCCCTCTCAGGCCTTCACAGCAGAGGTGGCCCAGGTTCTCCAGCTGCCTCGGAGGGGGCACCCGAGATGCAGCCCTTCCCTGGGAACTGACCCTGCCCAATCCTACAGGTGTTCAGAGGCACAGATTGGAAAACCAGGCTTAAGATTACCCGTGTGTGTTCTAGACACCAGGGGTTTGTGGCTGTGCAAAGTGGGCTTCAGGGGAATCTTGAATGCTAGAAGAGACGTGACCTAGGGCAAGTCACAACACGTCCCTGAGCCTGTTTCCTTGCCAGCAAGAGGAGACTGGTAGGGCCTTCAGCAGAGTTCTTGGGAGGGTGGACTGACACATAGGAAGCCCTCGGTAAAAGGGCTGCTATGCATAGAAATAATTGCAGTGGGCATGGCGGTGGGACTGGAGCCAGCGAGCCCACCTGGCAGGGAGGCCAGGGCTCCTTCTGCCGGGCCCAGGAGTCCTACCACGTGGTATGGCTTGCAAAGCCCCTTGCGCATGTATTGACTTGCTGGGTTCCCTTAACACCCGGGAAGCACACAGGACCCCCGAGGCCCGGAGCAGGGAGGAGACTTGTGTGGGTGTGAGCATGGCTGAGCTGCCCCTACCTGGTCCCGGGAGGAGCCCATGTGGGTGCAGGCTGACCTGAAGGACAGGCAGGGGCGAGAGTCCCCATGCTGGAAGCATCCCGCCTCTTGTTTTTCCTGTCTCAGCCCCGGCTCCTTGCGTGGGAAGAGGCAAGTTAGCTGTCGGCCTTCACTATCCTAGTTGGTGGCCAGATGGCAGAGTGCACTGCTTTCCCTGGGGCCTGTTTAAAATCCCAGGGAAGGATTCTGATTGGCTCAGCTTAGGTCACATGCTCAGAGCAGGAAAGGATTCTGATTGGCTCAGCTTAGGTCACATGCTCAGAGCAGGGAAGGATTCTGATTGGCTCAGCTTAGGTCACATGCTCAGAGCTGGGCTGGAGGGGGAGCAGGGTGTGGTATTAGGATGGGCAATTCTACCAGAGCCCCATGGAATGGTGGGGTGGGGGGCAGTTCCCTGAGAGAAAGTGGGTTCCATCAGAAGAACCTGGGTAAGAGCTGCTGTGTGGCAACGGCAGGTGTCTGTGACAGCTGCCCTGGGGTGCTGGCAGCCAGGCGGGTGGAAGGTGGCAAAGTTAGAAAGGGAAGCCTTAGCCTAGGGCTGGGTAGGCCCGGCATCTCCCAGAACCCAGAGCAGGAGCCGCTGCTCGGGCTGGGGAGATGGTGGGAGCTTCTCGGAGGGGAGGTTGCCTCGTTCCTTCAATGGCTTGCTTAGCCATTCATCCCAAGGGAAAACTGCCAGGTCGCACGTAAAGCACTGGGGACAGTTGTGAACAAAACACACCCAACTCTGCCCTTTTGACTGTTTAATTACCATACTGGGGACACGAGAAACAAGCAAACTAATGTCAGACACCGATAGGCCCTGTGCAAGTGGGATGGGGGGTGCAGGGGGACAGCAAATGCAAGGGCCCTAGGGTAGAATGTGTTTAATGCTTTCACGGAACAAGGAGGCCGGTGTGGCTGAGAAGAGGGAGTGAGGGAGAGTGGTGGGAGATGAGATCAGGAATGGGAGGGGGCTGAGGCTGGAGCCACGTCTCACTGGCGGCCCAGCAAGCTGTGGGAGCACAGAGGGGGTCCCCAAGCCTGCAGATGGGAGGAGAGAGGAGGCAGAGGTGGGCAGCTGAGGGACAAGGGGCTGTTGGTGACCTGCGGGAAGGGAGAGACCTGACCTCATTGCACCCTACCTGCTACTCACTCGGTTCCAGCCACGCTGACTTCCTCACAGCACCTCAGACACATGGGGCAGAGCCCTGCCTCAGGGCCTTTGCACACGTTTCCTCTGTCAGGAACCCTATAACTTGCCCCAGCCTGACTCCTCCTTCAGCTCTCAGCTCAAAAGCCTTTTTCTCCCTGCAGCCTGCACTGACCCTGGCTGCAGTAACTGCAGCCTCATTTGCCCCTTCTCCCTGTTCCTGTTGGGACATCAACTCCAGGAGGGCAGAGGTTGTCTGTCCAGTTTCCTGCTGTGCCCCCACACCTAACACAGTGCTAGGCACATGGGAGGCACTCAGCAAACAGCTCAGTGGGGAAACTGAGGCTTGGCCAAGCAGTCTGAACTTGGTGCAGCTGATGGCAAATGGGCATCATGGATTTCCAGTGGAGGACGAACTCCACCAGTGGGACTTGAGGACCAGCCAGCCAGCCTGCAGTATGCTGGGCAGATGTAAGCTGGGGAGGGGGAAACAGAGGCCAGAGTCTCCGCCATTTCTGCATGGACAGACAGAGGGCCCAGGATCCCCTGCCAGCCTGGGGAGAAGAGCTGTCAGGCAGGTGGCAGGCAGGGGTGCAGCCATGGACAGCCCTGAGCCCTTGGTGAGTCCTGCGAAGCCGACAGCTGCTTTGCATTCCATAGGGGAAGAAACTGAGGCAGGGAGGTGAAGTGACTTGCACTGGGCCCCACAACCAGGAAGGGGGGACAGCGGTTCTGTTCCAGCTGGGTCTGACTCCAGAGCCCACTGATGACTCCCCAAGGTGGCCTTGGCTTTGAAGCGGGGTGGGGTCACCCTGGTTGGGGTGGGGGCGTTGGGGTGGACCTGGGGCCGTCTTTCCTGCACTGTGCCCCGGGAGGGGGCGTCCCCCAGGAGTCCCTCGGGCCTTTCCAGTCACTTTGACCTGAGACTTGCAAGCCCCCCCTTTCTGTGGTCCAGGCCCACCCAGCCTCGACCAGGGAAGGATCAGGATTTCTGGGGACAAGCCAGGTGAAATCCTGCTGGGGTTGGTTTTCTTCCCAGGGACCCGCCTACCCTCCTGCCCGCCCTCCCTTCCCTGCCCGCTGCTTCCTCAAAACACTCAATGCTGCCGAGGGGCAGGGCGGCCGGCGTGGGCTGGGGCCCAGCAGTGGAGACCTGGCTGCAGCCGATAAGCTCGTCCTGGGAGGGCCCTCAGGGTTATCTGGAAGGCCACCTGTGGCCAGCCGTTTCCTGTCACTATCGGCCGGGGCAGCCTCTGGGGCAGCTGGCAGGAGGCCTCGAGGCCTCAAAAACATCCTCCTGGGTCCTGGGATTGAGGGCTCTGGGCCATGGGGAACTCGGGAGACAGTTTCCAAAGGCACTGCGGAGAGCAGGGCGAGGGGAGAGCCGGGCTGGCCGGGCACTGCGGGATCCGGGGGCGGCAGCTGCGGGGTGATTACGCTAGCTTGGCAGGCCAGGCCCAGTGCTGGCCCTTTTCTGGGCGGGCCCCGTCACTCACAAGCTAAGCATCCAAGTGCCCCCGATTAGCGGAGCAGGCCCCGGCAGCCCAGGGTCCCGAGCAGGCACCCACCACCTGGGGGCCAGTGTGACAGGGGCCCCGGGCAGGTGCCCAGAGGGCCTGGTGCAGCGGGGCCGTGGGGCTGCGGCTGCCCACCCACCTCCTTCCTTATCCGTCTTCTGCCTGCACCCATCTATGGGCTTTGGTCCAACTCTGCCTGAGGGCCAGACACACACACAGACAGACACACAGACACAGGTGCACACACAGACAGACACACAGATGCACAGACAGGCACACAGGTGCACACAGACACATACAGAGACACACACACATCTGTGCATAAACACACACACACACAGACACACACTTAGCAAAGACAGACACAGAGGCACAGGTACACACAGGTGTACATCTGTGCACGTTTACACACAGGCGCATCAACAGAAACACACGCACTCTCCTTCTCCACACAGAAACACATAGACACACCCACAGGCACACACATGTACACACAGACACAGTCACACACATGCAAAGACGCACGCAGACACATTCACCCTCACGCACTTACACAGACGGACACACAGAAGCACAACCCACGTACAAATGGATAAACACAGATACACAACCACACAGACATACATGTACACCCAGACCTGCACGGAGACACACGTGGACACACGTTACGTATACTAGGCGTGTGGGGGCATGCAAGCCCATGTGCACACACACGCCCACATAGATGGATACATGCAGACATACTCACACCCAGGCACACACACATGCACTCAGACACAGACACACACATGCACACTCACACAGATTAAGTGGCAAGACCAGAGCTGCCACCATCACTGCTGGGCTCCCCGCTACAGGTGCCACATGTGCCAGCAGCAGCCGTAGTTCTGAGGATGGAGTGACCCCTGGAGGGAAGAGGGAGGGTGGGCTAGGAGGGGCTGGGAGGGGCTGGGGACAGAGGAGGTGGAAAGGGCCTGCTGGGTGCAGGGCTGGCGGGAGCACAGGTGCAGAGGTGTGAAGGAGGGCAGAGGAAGAGGAGAGAGGAAGGTTCGAATCTGGGGCAGAGGGCAGGGGGAGGGGCAGGTGCCCACGCGCCAGGCTCCCTGTGGGCACAGCTGCTTGAGGGCTTTCTCTCTGGCCATCAGAGCAGCAGGGCCCAGGGCAGATGGGAGGGCCAGGGAACCGACCCCTGGGGCAGACCTCCTCCGGGGATGGATGAACACCCAGCCCCCTCGCCGCCCCTGGTGGGATCACGCAGGGTGGCAGCTCCCCTCTGTGCCCCAGTGTTCCCCACCCCTTTGAGCCACAGTTGCTCGGAGTGATGATTGACTCGCTGCCCGTGCTGTGCTGCTGCTTGCTGGGTCCACCTCCCAAACGAACCCTTGCTTGTGGGGACCCAGGCTAAGCCATCTGGACTCTCAGGACACAGCGGCTTGGACTAGGCACTCGCCTCCCCCCAGGCAAGAGGCGCTGCTGAAAATCCAAGAGCTCCCTGCTGCTCGGAACAGTCCTGTGAGGACTTTTGCTTTTGCAGAGGAGACGAGGCTCAGAGAGGGGCAGCACCATTACGGGGTCACCCAGCCAGCTACGCTTGCCTGGGAGCCGGGCTGCCAAGAGCTGTGCCTGGAGCTGGCAGGACGGGGCTGGGGGAGGGGGCCCAGCGAAGGGGTCAGCTCAGGGGCAGGCAGGTAGGATCTGAGGTTGCCGGGTCCCCACCCCGTCTCCATGCCATGTCCACCCCACCCCATCTCCACGGAGACTTCCAGGGGGGCAGTGGCCTGAGAAGTGCATGCACAGCTGCTGCCCTGACCGGCTGGAGCTCCTTATCAGCCCACTTTGCAGAACGACCAGGGTCTTCTTTAAGGCGTGCTCTAAGGCTGCCGCGCCCCCTCTGGGGGTGTCATAACGAAGGGGCTGGGCTGGGCAGGGGGCGCCTGGGTCTCTGCTGGCTCTGCCCCTTTCTTGTGGCCGCCTGTCCCGGCAGTTGATTTAAGGTCCCAGGGCTGTGATTATGTGGCCGGGAAAGGGTTAAGGATCACTGCCCGCCCCCCAGGGCTGTGGCCTTAAAGAGGGGAGTTAGGTCAAGAGCTGTGTGGCCTGCGGGGTGGCGGCCAGCAAACCACCCCATTCTTGTGAGACCCGCCCCCTGCCTTCGGGGTGCTGTGTCTTGAGGGTGCTCCCATGTTCCCATGTCAGATGTTAGCCTCCCAACCCCAGAACTAAGGCTGTCCTCAAAGTCCCAGAACTCAGGAAAACTAACATTTTTTGGGTGCTCACTGTGACTTCACACCTGGTGTTTCCCTGACTCCTCCCAGCAACCTGTTAGGGGTCCCTGTGACTGCACCCAGTTCTCAAATGGGAAAACCGAGGCTCTGGGAGAGTCAGCCACTCGCCCAGGGCCAAGGGGCCTTTGCGTGGCAGAGGCAGCATTTGAACCCTAGAAGCCCGGCTGTGCCTGGGGATGGAGCTCTACTCCCCCGCTCCCCTGCGCCCCCACAGCCAGCTGGGGCCTGTCCTCCCCCCTCGCCTGCGCTGGCTGCTGAGTCACACTTGTGTTTGTCCCCCCAGTATGTAAACACCAAGCTAGACCTCCCTGGGAAGTGGTTGGGGACCCTCCAGATACAGCGAGAATGACAGGGACAGCTGCCAAGCAGGCCCTGAGCCTGGGTGTCAGCGCTGGGCACGGGCCTGGGCCGGGCACCTGGCCCTCCAGATACCCCTGGGGCCACCTGTGGGGGTAGATAAGCGTCACAGCTCTGCTTATCAGCTCTGCTCCACATCGGGCTGTGCTGCAGCCTAGAGATCAATGGTGGGGCAGCCCCCAGCCCCCAGCCCCGGTCTACCAGGCAACTGAGTTTGGCACATCAGAAACAACTCAGAAGGGTCCCGGGTGCCTCCTGCTGGCTTCCCAGGCCCCAGTGATGGGGCATTTTTAGAGGAATTAAAAATAAAGTGACTTTTTTCTAAATCATTAAAGTCAAACTTTGTTGGAAAAATTTTTAAATAAAGATATTTATTAAAACAATCTATATTTGTATATGCAAAAGTGAGAAAGGAAACAGCCCAGAGGTAAAGGGTAATAAGACTATATAGGGTTTTACTTTCTTCTTAACATGGTTCTGTACGGTTTACAGCTGAGAAGTAAATATTGGAGAATGAAAAGTTTGGTGTTAGGTTATTCAATATTACATTTGAGTGTACACACCCAAATAGTGACGGGGGTGGGTTAATTTGATTCCATCATCTCGTTTATATCGACCTTCTGGGTCTCTCTGATGTGCCTGAGCTGGAGGCCAGCCAGCTCTTCTTGTCCCTACAATCTCTTATCTGCAGTAAAAACAAACAAACAAACAAAAAAACACATCTACTAGAATGGTAACTCAGTACCTACTGTTCCTGGTATAAAAGCCTTCTGTGGCTCCCAATTGCCCTGGAATAAAATCCCAACTCCCTGCCGCAGCTGCTGCAGCCTCCACGGCCCCCGTGAATCGGCCCTGTCACCTCCCACTGCCCCTCTCGGGTGCCCCTCGCCCTGGGTCCTCCCGTGGCTGCTCCTTCTCTTCCTTTAGCCCCAGCACAAATGTCTCTAAATCTCAGCTCAGATGCCAGCCTCGGAGGTGCCTGTGCAGATGTCCTTGTCTAAGCCTCCTCCCCGTCCTTGTTCTCTCTCAGTCCTCTTTCTCTTTCTTCCCGCGCAGCTGTCCCTCTTTCTGTTGCCGTCTTCCAGGACAAGAGGGGCTGGGACACAGCCCCGGCCCCTCCTGGGCTGCCTCTCGCGCCACTCCCCGCCTCCACCGGCCGGGCCCTGTCCCCGGGGCTGCCTTCCCTCAGTCCTGCACCGCGCAGCGGGAGCACGCCTTGGGCTGGCCCCGGGTGGCTGTGGCCCCATCTCTGCCCACATCTCAGCTTGCAAGGCGTGAGAGAAGGGAGGGGTGGGCATCACAAACGGCTGCTTGGCTCCCACGGGCCAGCACGGAGGGAACCTCCTGCAAAGTCCAACGTCCAGAGACAAACCGGTGCGGGAGGCTGTGCCACGCGTCCTGGGGTGGGCAGGCCAGGGAAGCCCACGCGTATCCAGGACTCAGCTCGTGCCAAGCCCTGCGCCCACCACCCACCTGCATGTCCCGTGGACCACACGGCAACCCTGCGCGAGAAGCACGTCTCATTTTATAGAAGCAGAAACTGAGGTCCAAAGCAGTTAGGGAACTTGCCCAGGTGACATAGCAAGTGGAGCTGGGGCCCCAAACCCGGGGGATCTGGCCCCTGCGCCTGCTGCTGCTTCCCACCAGGAGATGGTGACATCAAATGTGACGTGTCCATAGGAGCAGGGACGGGCTTGACGGAGGAGCTCAGGGAGCGATGGCTCTTTGCTGTCATAATTGTCACCGTGTTACTGCCCTGTCCTGACACAATGCCCACCCCTGCTGCCAGGACCTTTGTGCTTCAGCAGCTTCACCCTCCCCAGCACGGCACATCCTGGGATTCGGCCTCGGAAACTGCTCGCTGCTCTGTCCCCACAGGCTCTCGCTGGCGTGGCCCGTCCAGCCTCCAGTGGACATTAAAAAGGTCCTTGCAGCCCCGCCCCCAAGGCCACCCCTGTTCTCAGGGCTTCCCAGCCGTGGCCGCCCCTCAGGACCCCCAGGGAGCCTTAAGACACGGGACCCTGCCCAGACGCACCTGGCCCAGTGCGTCTTTCTTCAGAAGCTTCCGGAGGAGTCTGAAGCATGGCCCATGTTCGTTCTTGTCATGGCTTGATACGCTTCCCCATCCATTTTTCCTTTGTTTTTCTCTCAGTTTCTTCAGCAGTTTCTCTGCCCTCCACAGTTGGATGAAGAATTCACATTTGTTTTCTCTTACGGAGTTTTTTTTTTCTGTTTAATTTTTAGTTTCTTTATGTCTTATAGAGTTTTGGGGGTTCTGTTTTTAGAATAGTTTTTGTTAATCCACTGGGAGTACAGC
Source organism: Cabassous unicinctus (assembly GCA_029593785.1). NCBI lineage: Eukaryota > Metazoa > Chordata > Mammalia > Cingulata > Chlamyphoridae > Cabassous > Cabassous unicinctus. The sequence goes on along the minus strand of JAQZBX010094387.1, from coordinate 846 downwards.
TGGGTTAGTGCAGGGGAGTGGGAGCCCCTTGCCTCTCTTTTACACGGTTCTAAAATCCACCCAGGAGCCTACGGGGCGTGGCTGATTTTATTATCATTTAAACTAGTTTAACACTAAAGACAAACCAAAACCATGATGAGATGCCACTCCACACCTACTAGGATGGCTAGAATAAAAAGCCAGACAGTAACAAGTGTTGGCAAGAACGTGGAGCCCTTGTGCCTTGCTGGTGGGAATGTAAAACGTGCAGCCACTTTGGAAAACAGTCCGGCAGTTCCTCGGAAAGTTAAACATAGAGTTACCATGTGACCTGGCAATTCCACTCCTAGGTATCCACCGAAGAGAACTGAAAACAGTCCACACACCCACACACACACACACACATTCACGGCAGCATTATCACAACAGCCAAAAGGTGGAAACAACCCAGACGTCCATCAACTGACAAATGGATATCAAAATGTGACGTAGGCACACGATGGAGTATTATTTGGCAATAAAAAGGAATGAAGTGCTGGTTCATGCTACAAGATGGATGAACCTCAGAATCATGATGCTAAGTGGAAAAAGCCAGACACAGAAGGCCACATTTTGAATGATTTTATTTAGATGAAATGTCCAGAATAGGAAAATCCCCAGAGACAGAAAGTAGATTATCTGCTGCCAAGAGCTGGGGAGCTGGTGCTAGGGAGTGGGGTGATAAGTCACAGGGTAGGGCTTCTTTCTGGGGTGATTAAAATGGTCTAAGATTGTCGTGATGGTTGCACGTACATGTGACTGTGCTAAAACACACGGAATTGTACATTTTAAATGGGTGTGAATTGTATGGTACGTGAATTGTATCTC
>JAQZBX010094386.1:0-12033 GCA_029593785.1 Cabassous unicinctus | reverse complement strand
TATTTACATGGATCTCCCTTTGTACTACCCAGTTGCTATAATGTCCAAATCAATTTATTAAAGAAATATTACTAATTGTATTTTGTCATTTTGATCTATCAATTTTGTTTTCTGGAAGTTTGTAAATTTAATATAAACTATAATATTCATTACTGTAAAATGTAAACTTGTAACATTATAAAATATAAAATGCCTTTATTATATAATATTTGCAATATATATTTATTTCTAAAATAGGTTATTTTTTCTAAGTGATTTGTTCATTTCATTTTATTGAGAATATTTTTTCATTGAAAGTTTTTTCATTTAAAAAATTTATTATATATATCATTTATATGTGAACATAATTAAACATTAAGTGTATAATAAAAATTACAAACTTAGCAAAACAAATATACATGACATCATACAGAGCTTTCAAAAATCACCCCACCAACAAAACCTTGCATTGTTTGGAATACTTGTTACAAATTATGAAAAAGCATCATCAAAATATTACTACTAGCTATTGTCTATATCTTAGAGTTGGTGTATATTTTCCCAAAGCCCACCCTATTATGAATTTCCTTTGTTACTATTATTTATGTGCTATAGTTCATGAGAGAAAATTTCCATATTTGAACTCTTAATCGCAGTCCATCTTTCACTACAGGTTTCACTGTGCTATGCAGTCCCATGCCTTGAATAATCCATTCAAATTGTACACTCAGTAAAGTTGAAGGTAACACATCTTAGAGAGTATAACTGACATTGATGATATATAAATGTGATTATGACTGAAAGGGGTAGTCTAGGGATGTAAATTTCAATAGACAGGATGCTAGAGGATAATCTAGGGACTGTATAGCATAGTAATTTTTTTTTTCCTATCTGGTTGTGTCATTGTATTTTTAATTTTTGGTATGCCACTTTGCCCCGTGGGTGTCTGCACCTTTTCGTGCTATTCAAGTCTGGTCGACCTCTTTTCCATTTTTATCAGGAGGCCCCAGGGATCAAACCCAAGTGATCCATATGGTAAATGGGAGCGCAGTTGCTTGAGCCACAGACGCTAATGTAACATAGTAATCTTCGTGGTGGATAAAGATTGTGGTTAATTGTAAAAACATAAAAATATCCTTCTAATACAAAGTGTTAAAAATATTATGATACAAGGGGAAAATTACATCGAATGTACCTTATAGACAATAGTTAATGGTAATACTGTAATATTTTTGCAGCAATTGCAAAGAAGTTATATCAATTTTAAGTGACAATAAAAGGATATATGTGTTATGGGATTTTTCCTTTTAGAGTAATGAAAACATTCCAAAATTTACTGAGGTGTTGAAAGCACAAGTCTGTGATGAAAGTGAGAAACATTGAGTATATTATATTTTTTAAAGATTAATTTTGGCATTTTTGAAACTTTCTAATATAGATTTATTTTATAATTTAATTTGTCTTATTTATTTGTATTTTGTGTGGTATTTATTTGTAATTTATTTTTTCTGATATTAGTGATAAAAATTTAACTGATTGAATTTGCAATCCCTGATGAAAAATGAGTTTAAGTTCTTTTTTATATGTTTGGTGGCCAACTGAGCATCTTCTTCAATAAAGTGTCCATTTATATTGACTGTTTTTGTGGCAAAAATTCATGTAACAAAATTTGTAATTTTAAAGTATATGATATCGTGGCTTTTAGTACATTATCAATGTTGTACAACCATCACTACTATCTGCTTCCATAACATTTTAATTACCCCATACCCAAAGAAACCTTATACCCATTAAACACTTACTCCCTAATTCTCCCTCTACTCAATTTACAGAAACCACTCATCTGATTTGTCTCTGCAGATTTTCTTATTCTGGATATTTCATGTAAATGAAATCAATCAAAATGTTACCTTTTGTTCTGGATTCTGTCACTTACCATAAAGTTATCAAAGCTCATTCATTTTGTAGCATGTATCAGTACTTCATTCCTTTTTATGGCCAAATAATATTCCTTACTATGGATATACCCCATTTATCTATTTGACAGCTGAAGGATATTCAGGTTGTTTCTGGATTGTGTCTTTTTCTTGCTGAATTTTAGGATTTATTTATATATTCTGGATATGACCATCATATATATTGCAAATATCTTCTACTACTCAGTTAATGGCTGGCACTATCACTCTCTTAATGGTAGGTTATAATGAACATGAGTTCTTAATTTTAAAGTAGTGCAATCCCAAGGTCATGAAAATTTATTAATATTCTCTATTTTATATTTTCATATTAAATCAATAATCCACCTAGCATTGATATTATTGAGTAAGGTAGGAATCAGGTAGATAACCAATTGATCAAGCACCATTTATTGAAAAGACAATCCTTTACCTTTTTAAAAATTTTTTAAGATAATCCCTACCATTATCTTAAATCAAATGAACATAAATGTTAGCCATTTTCTCTATAATCCATTCCAATAACTATTTAATTCCCATAACTCTGCTGAAGTACTTCCTGCTAAGCTCCGCACCAACAAATTTACCTTGCCAAAATCAGTGTTCAAATGCCAGTCCTCACTCAACCTGACTTTTCAGCAGCATTTGGTATAGGTGATCAGTCCCTTTGCTTCCTATGTAACCATATTCTCCCAGTTATTCTGTTACCTGTCTCATCACTGTCTTCCATTCCTCTTAAAGCATCCTCTTCTTCTTCCTGACTTGTAAATGTTGGAATATCCCAGAACTGAAGCCTTGGGAGGCCCACTTCTCAATCTACATATTTTACTTAGGCTTAAATATCAGTCATACAGTGCTAAGCCTCAGATTTATACCCACAGCTTTTACCTTACCTCTAAACTCCACATTAATACATCTAACCACCTACTTGAAATCTTCAAAGAAATATGCAATAAGTATTTCAACCATAACACATCTAAAGAGATATTTTTGTTTCTTCATATACAAATTCAGGCTCCAATTTATCTCATCTCAGTAAATGCCAACATCTTTTACCAGCTGCTTAAGCCAAAAACCTAGTTTTTCCTGATATCACTTATAGTCCTTTGGTAAGCATGGTAACTCATTCTTTAATATGTTTTATGAATATGATCATTTATCACCACTGCTACTACCACCATGGTACTAATGCAGTAGCCCTCCTCAAACTGGTCACCTGCTTTTATTCTCATCCTCCAAGAATATTATATCTAAATTACATCATACAACTCATGTTTTTAAACTTATTCTATTCCTGTGAGTGTGAACCTATTGTAAATAAGACCTTTTGATGAGGTTATTCATTAATGTGTCACCCAACTGAATGAGGTGGATCTTAGTCGTTTTACTAGAGTCCTTTATAAGCAGAATGAGATACAGACACATAGACAGAAGGCCACAGGAGCTGCCAGAAGCTGGAAGTCAATCTAACCTACAAAAGACAGGGGGCGCTGATAATGAAAGAAAAACCATCTATCTTGAATTACACTTAGCGAGACCCAGAATGCCACCATCTTCTTGGAGAAAGCTTTACTTTGATGATGATTTGATTTAGACCCCCTAGACTTTAATTTCTTTTTTTCTTTTTCTGTATCATCCATTCCTTCTTTTCTCACTTTTCTTATAGACTTTTAGTAAAGTAAAATTGAATGACTTTATTTAAGGGATGTTTATGAGAACAAGTACACATATAGAGTTGTTAAAAATAAATAAAATAACGTATAATTCTTTTAATGTATTGTTGTTTTCAATTATGAAACATTTTGTTGAGGACTTTTGGATCTATATTCATTAGAGAAATTGGTCTATAATTTTCTTTTCTCAGGTTCTCTTTATCTGGCTTTGTTATTAGGGAGATTTGTGTTCTGAGCTTGATGTCATTTGCTCCTGTTCATATTTTTTGAAGTGTTTGAGAAATATTTGTATTGATTCTTCTTTGAATGATTGGTAAAATTCACATGTGAAGCCATTAGGTACTGGAATTTTCATTTTGGGGAGGATTTTGATGAATATTTCAGTTTCTTGTGACTGGTATCTTGGGGTCTTCTATTTCTTTTAGAGTCAGAGCAGGTTTTTCACATGTTTCTAGGAATTTGTCCATTTTGTCTAGTATGTCTAGTATACAGTTGTTCTTAATATTCTCTTATGATCCTTTTTAGTTTGTTTTTTAGTTTGATTTGGTCAGTAGTAATGCTCCCCCTTGCATTTCTGAGTTTTAAAATTTGTATCTTCTCTCTTTTCTCTTTGTCAGTCTAGCTAAGGTTTTGCTGATTTTGTTGACCGTCTCAAAGAACCAAGCTTTGGATTTGTTGATTCTTTTTTTTTTTCCCTCAATTTTATTTATCTCTGCTCTGAGTATCCATAAATTGCACCTCCTCAAAATGAAATCATTTTGCATTTCAAAAGACTTTGACAAGAAAGTAGAAAGGCAGTCTACTGAATGGAATAATATATTTGGAAACCACATATCTGATAAGGGTTTGATCTCCATTTTATATAAAGAGATCAAACAACTCAATGAAAAAAAGAAAGGAATATAACCCAAATAAAAAATGGGTCAAAGACTTGAGTAAACATTTTTCAAATAGGAAATGCAAATGGCCAAACAGCACATGAAAAAAAAAATGTTAAAAATCACAAATTATGAGGGATTTCAGATAAAAACCCAATGGGATATCATTTCAATCCATATAGAATGGTCAGTATAAATAAAAGAAAAGAAAACCACAAGTGCTGGAGAGGAAGAGGAGAACTAGGAACACTTGTTTCCTGTTGGTGGGGTTGTTGAATGGTGCAGTCTCTGTGGGAGACAGTTTGGTAATACCTCAAGAATCTGGAATAGAACTGCCATATGATCCAACAATCACATTACTATTAATACAAATATATTCAGAAGAACTGAAAGCAAGGATGCTAACTGATATTTGCAAACGGATGTTCATAACAGCATTTTTCACAATTGCTGAAAAATGGAAATAAATCAAAGGTCCATCAACTAATGAATGGGAGTAGATAAACAAAATGTGTTATATACATACATTGGAAAACAATTTAGCTGTAAGAAGAAATGATATCAGGATGCATGTGACAACATGGATGAACCTTAAGGACATTATATTGAGTGAAAAAGACAAGATGCAAAAAAATATATATGGTAATGGTATGGTCTCACTAATATGAACTAAATATGAAGAGTCAATTTATGGAGGTAAACTCTGGAATATAGGTTACTAGGAGAAAGAATTAGGGTTGAGAATGGGAGCTGATGCTTACTGCATGTATACTTTTTAAACAAATCAATATTATTGGTTCCTTTGAATAAACCATGGGGAAGTGACTGTGGCTCAAGCAATTGAGCTCCCATTTACCAAATGAAAGACCCAGGTTCAATCCTTGTGAACTCCTGGTAAAAAAAGAAAAAATTTCCCCATGCCTGTACGGCAAGGCACAGGCCTCTGTGCGGTGAAGCTATGCACCAAAAAGGAAATGACCCAACCAGATAGAATAAATAAATAAATATATTTAAAAAAAATAAAAAATAAAACAAATAAAACATTGATCCATCCAAAGTGTACCATCAATTGTATTCAGTATAATCACATAGTTGGGAATTCATCCCTTCAGTCATCTTTTGAACATTTTTAATATTTCAATAATAATAATAATAATAATAAATCACACCACCTCTCATTCTCTCTATGCTTCCCCTGCCATACATAACTGCTATTCTGTTTCTGCCTCTCTAGTTTATTTGTATACATATTTTGTAAAAACAGCCTTATAAATGCAATATCATCCATATTCATATTTTACATAAGGTTTCACTATGTTATACAATCTTATGTAACATTTTTTAATTTTCCTTCTAGTAATCCATATGACCATAGACTTGCCCTTTCAACCACTGTCATACCCATATAATAGCTCTGCTAAATACAAACACTTTGTGCTTTCACCATTTTTATTCATTTCCTAACATTTCCAAACAAACTTTTTACCAATTCTGCACAGATTAACACTCAGATTTCCAATCTTTACCCTCATTCTATTTTCTGGTGACCTATATAGTATTAATAAGCCCCATGAGTTTACACAATATAATTAGATCATGTGGCACTTTGGCATTGTTTATGAATTCCAAAAAGAGATATTGGATTATGTTTGTAAAATTGTCTTTACCTGGTCATGATTAAATTATGATTAGGGCTTTGATTAGGCATGGCAGTAGGATGTTGAGTCCCTACCCTCTTGGTGACTGGGGACTCACAGATAAAACTGCATGGCAGAGCAGAGGAGTGAGTTGGAGTTTTGATGCCTGAGTTTTGAGCTGGAGCCTGGGGAAGGAAGCACACAGAGGATCAGAGCAGCTGAGCCCAGAGAGAATCGAGCTGTGGGGAGAGAGACATTGCTGGCCATCAAATACTCTACAGCTGGCCTTGTGGAGAGAGCAGGGCAGCTGAGTGTAGAAAGAAACAGGCCCCAGGAAGAGAGGAACCAGGAAACCTGAACTCTTGGCATATGTCAGCAGCCATCTTGCTCCAACGCGAGGCAACAGATTTGGTGAGGGAAGTAACTCATGCTTTATGTTCTGTTAACTGTGGGCTTCTACTCCAAATAAATGCCCTTCATAAAAGCCAATAGATTTCTGGTATTTTGTATCAGTACCCCTTTGGGTGACTAATAGAGTTCATAATAGCACAATCAAAATAGTATTTGTCCTTTTGTGTCTGACTTGTTTCCTTCAACATAATGTCATACATGTTCACCCATGTTGTCATATGCTTCATGACTTCATTTCTTCTAATTGCTGCATAATATTCCACCATGTGTATACACCATAATTTGTTTATCCATTCATTAGTTAATAGATACCTGGGTTGTTTCTTTCTTTTGGCAATGATGAATAATATCTCTACAAACATCAGTTTTACCATTTGTTAAATAGACTGTTCTGGCCCAACTTGTATGGCTTGATAGTGTTTTCAAAATTCAGTTGACTGTAGAAATGAGGGTCTATTTCTGAGTTCTTAATTCAGTCCCATTGGTCAATTTGTCTGTCTTTATGCCAGTACCATGCTGTTTTTGCCTCTTTAGCTAAATAATATGATTTAAACTCAGGAAGTTTTAATCTTCCTACTTGTTTCTTCTTTTTTAAGACATTTTTGGCTATTCAGGGTCCTGTATCTTCCAAGTAAATTTGGTAATTGGCTTTTCCATTTCTTCAGAAAAGGCTGTTGGGATTTTTATTGGATTGCATTGAATATGTAAAATAAATTTGGTAGAATTGCCATCTTAACAATATTTAAATATTTAGTCTTCCAATCCATGAACACAGAATGCCCTTCCCTTTATTTAAGTTTTCTTTGGTTTCTTTTAGCAATGATTTTTGTTTTCTGAATAGAGGTCCTTTATGTCCTTGGTTAAGTTCATAACTAAATCATTCTTTTTGCCAATATTGTAAATGGAATGTTTTTCTGATTTCCTCCTCAGATTGCACATCAGTAGTTTAGAGACACACTACTGATTTTTGTACATTAAACTAGTGTCCCACCTCTTTGCTGAAATTGTCTATTAATTTTATTTGCTTTTTATGGATTTTTCAGGATTTTCTATTTATAGGATCAAATCATTCAGAAATACTGAATGTTTTATTTCTTCCTCTTTTATTTGTGTGCATTTTACTTTTTTCTCTGTTCTAATTGCTCTAGCTAGGAATTCTAGCACAATATTCAATAAGAATGGTGACAGTGGGCATCCTTTACTTGTTTGTAATCTCAGCATGAAAGCTTTCAGGCTTTCACTATTGAGTACAATGCTAGGTGTATATTTTTCATATGTGCACTTTACCATATTGAGAGATTTTCTATGTATTCCTATTTTTGGAGAGTTTTTACCAAGAAATGGTGCTGTATTTTGACAAATGTCTTTTCTGCATCAATGAAGAGTATCATGTTATTTTTCTTTTTCAACTTATCAATACGGATTATTAAAGTAATTGATTTTCTTGTGTTGATCCACTGCTGCATACCTAGGATAAAACCCACTTGATTGTGTTGTATAATTCTTTTCATGTGCTTTTGGATTCTGTTTGCAAGTAATTTTTTGAGGATTTTGGCATTTGTATTCATTAGGGAATATTTGTCTGTAATTTTCATTTTTTGTATTATCTTTATCTGGTTTTCTTATTAGGATGGTGTTGGCTTCATAAAATGAGTTTGGTCGTGATCTTTTCTGCTAAAATTTTTGGAAGTGCTTGAGCAAGATTTGTATTAAATCATCTTTGAATGATTGGTAGAATTCACTTGTGATGTCCTGTGGGGCTGGGCTTTTCACATTTTGGAAGATTTTGATGACTGTTTCAATCTCTTCACTTGTGATTGGTTTGTACAGGCCTTCTATTTCTTCTAGGTTCACTGTAGTTGGTTTGTATGTTTTTAGGAATTTGTGCATCTTGTCTACATTTTCTAGTTTTTTTGGCATACAGTTGTTCATAGTATCATCTTATGACTTTTCATTTTTGCAGTGTCAAAGGTAATGTCCCCCCTCTCCTTTCTGATTTTATTTATATTTGACATCTTTTTATCTTTTCAGTCTCCCTAAGTTTTGTCAATTTTGTTGATCTTCTCAAAGAACAAACTTTTGGTTTTGTTCGTTCTCTCTTTTTTTGGGTGTATGTTCTCAATTTCTTTTATTTCTGCTCAGATCTTAAATATTTCTTTTCTTTGGCTTTGTTTGTGATTAATGTCCCTTTTTTCCCCCTAGATCCTCCAGGTGTGCAGTTAGATCTTCAATTTAAGCCATATCTTCCTTTCTATGTAAGCAATGAGGCCTATAAATTTCCCTCTCAACACTGAATTTGCATTTTCCAAAGGTTTTGATATGTTATGTTCTCATTTACAATCATATCAAGATATTTGCTTAATTCTACTGCAATTCTTCCTTTTACCACTGATTATTTGAGTGTGTTGTTTAATCCCATATATTTATGAATTTTTCCTTTTCTCCACCCATTATTGATTTCCAGCCTCATTCCATTATGATCAGAGAAAATGTTTTGTATAATTTCAATGTTAAATTTATTGAGTCTTGTCCTGTGACCCAACATATGGTCTATCCTCATTTTGAAGGAAAGTTTTGCCAGATAGAGAATTCTTGGAAGACAGTTTGTTTTTTTTCTTTCAATACCTTAAATACGTCATGTCATCTTTTTCATGCCTCCATGAATTCTGATAGGAAGTTGCCACTTAATCTTATCAACATTCCCTTGTATGAGATGTTTTGATTTTTTCTTGCTGCTTTCAGAATCCTCCCTTTATCTCTGATATTTGTCATTCTGAATAGCAGGTGTCTCAAGTTTATTCAGATTATTCTGTTTGGGGTGTGTTGCCCTTATTGGATATTGATATTTATGTCTTTCATATAGGTTGGGAATTTTTCAGTCGTTATTTCCTCAAATATTCTTTCTGCCCATTTCCGTTCTCTTTTTATGGGACACCAATAATGCTTATGTTTATGTGTTTCATGTTTTCATTCTATTTCCTGAAACCCTGTTTCATTTTTTCCATTCACTTATCTTTTTGTTCTCTTGTCTTTTCCATTTCAGGTGTTCTATCTTTGAAATCACTAATTCTGTCTCAAGCAAATCAAATCTACTCTTATGTGCCTCTAATGTATTTTTAACCACATCCATTGTGTATCTCATTCACATAAGCTCTATTATTTTTCTTTTCAGTGTTTCAAATTTTCTTTATGCTCACCCATTTTCTTCTTAATACCCTTTATCTCTTTAGACATATTTTCTTTAAATTCTTTGAATTGATTTAGGACAGTTGTGTGATTTTCATTGATTAATTGTCATAAATCCGGTATCTCTTCAGGATATTTGTTTTGTTTCTTTGGCTGGGCCATCTCTTTAGGTTTCCTAGTATGGCCTGTAATTTTTTTTGCTGAAGTCTATGCATCTGAATATGTTGGTGAATTTATTCTGATGGCCAATCTGTCTCTCTCTTGCCTATTGTATTTTTTCCACACCTTTTCTTTGATATTTAGTTCAGCTCCTTCTAAGTCTTTAAAATTGTCCATCTTATGCTATCAAAATCAGGCCAAGGACTCACTAATGGGGTACAGATTTTCTCCTAGAAATTCAGGTTAAGAGAAACAAAATGGCAATTATTCTCCATGCAGTTTCCAGACCTGCCAGCTTATGGTGCTCATCAGTGTACCTTTCCATGGAGGCTTTTGTTACATTCCCCGTTTTCCTGTGTTTCTCTGTCTGGACAGAGATAAGTTTCAATGCAGGCTCTGCTTGCCAAATACATTGATTGGAAGACCCCCGACTTCCCCTTCCTTTTCCCTTGTGACAGCTGAGAGGGAGGAAGATTTCTGTTCTCCTCTCAGTTGACTACAGTGAACCAGAGGCTTTACCCCAGCTTACTGTCCTGGGTGTTGGGATTGGAATTCTTTCTGGCTGCCATGGAGATTTGGTAATTTATATTTGTTGTTTTGGGTTCTTCATCTAGAGAGTGTTCAAAGCAAATATATGTGTGTAATTAGTCACCATTATTTTTACAAGTTTTTTTATCTATTTATATTTGGATAACCCTATAGTCTTTCACCAAAACAAGATTGTTAGTAAAGGTGACTCCTGAGATTAAGACCTCAAAACATTGCTTTACCTGCATTCCACAAAAAATATGGTTGTATTTTCATTTCATTTCAGATCACAAAAATTACTCTCGGACACATGGTTTCCTTAGATATTTGATATTTAATATTGAAATATATAGAGGTTTTCCTGTCATCATTCTGTTCTTGATTTTAGGTTTTATTTAATTTTTATCAGATAAAGTATTTCATATTTTTAATTCTTTAAAATGTATTAATGTATGTTGTATTCCATGTAAACATGAGAGGAATGTGAATATGATTTCTGCTTTTGTTGGGTGGACTGTTTTAGAAATGTCACTTAGAAATGGTTGACAGTGTTGTTCAGATTTTCTATATCCTAGTTATTTTCTTTCTACTAACTCTGTTACTGAGAGAGGAGTGTTGAAATCTCTAACTGCACCTGTGGATTTATTTTTCCTTTCCTTTCTGACAGTTTGTACTTCATGTCTTTTTCAGCTCATATTTTAAGATTACGTCTCTTTGGAATATGGATCATTTTATCATTATGCAATGTCTCCTTCATTTTTGGTAAGTAATTTTTAGTAATAATAGAATTAATTCAGCAGATTTTGGTAGACATCAGGTGCTTGTGAAATTTTGTAAATGTATTCTGATAATTTCTGCCTTTTAAGTGGCAATATTAGACCATTTCCATTCATTATAATTATAGATATTATGGAGTTAAGGATTAAATTTTTATTTTGTTTTATATGTAATTTTTAAAACATTTTCATATAGATTAGTGTAATATAAAGTATATGTATATAAAGGTAAAAATAGAGAGATTGACAAACCTCTCTAAAATGTATAAATTTCTGAATTTAGGTCATATGAGTACCTGAATTCAGATGTTCAAGGAGTGCCTATCAAAAAGGCAGTAATAACTTATTTTTAATGGAAATGTTTTCTTTTTAAAGAAGCTTTAGATTACATAAATGTCACATCAAAAATATAGGGAGATTCACATATACTCCACCTCCACCCCTTCTACACATTTCTCCGTTAACATCTTTCATTAGTTTGATACATTTGTTACAATTGATGAAAACATATTGAAGCATTGCTATTAAACATGGTCCTAGTGTATATTATAATTTACACTTTGCACCACACAGTTTGATAGATTTTAACAAAATGGATAATGGCCTCTATCCATCATTGCAATATCATGCAAGACAATTCAAAAATTCCCTATGGTACACCTATTCTGCCCTCTTCCTCCCCTCAGAATCTCTGGGGACCACTGCCTTTATATCACTGTTGTAAGTTTTTTCACTGCTAGAGTAATAAAATGTCTACTTTAGTTCATAGTTGAATTCTTCCTTATGTTTGTCCTTACCTCAATATTGAGGATTTGGGATGATGATGCCTACTCTGTTTCTGATTGTGTGGT
>JAQZBX010094385.1:0-12036 GCA_029593785.1 Cabassous unicinctus | reverse complement strand
AAATTCCAAGCAAGCGCCTTTATCACCTGTCCATTTTCTCTGACTCAGTTCCACTAATGCTTGGGGCTCAGCCAACACTTCTGGCCTCACCCATTATTGCAGCTCTCTTTCTTCCTTCAGACCCTTTGCTAAAAGAAGTCCAAGCACAGTGCCATTTTCTCCATGCCACTCATTTATGTCATCAGTCTCCTAGCAATGAATAAGAATGGTTGTTTTGGCTTCAGTCCTTGGGTTAAACCTCAGATCTTAGAGACCAAAACCACTTGGGAAGCTCAATGTATTTTTTTTTCTTTGGGCCCCTTGCTTGGGTTTCTCTGTGCATTTTGGGGGGTGGCTTGTTTTGAGCTTTTGTCGAAAGAAACAAAGCCATCTCCCTCTAATGGCACCTCTGTTGCATTTGGTGGTCCCAGTGCTCCAAGATTTCAACTGACTGTCACAGCTGGATACCCAAGAAAAAGAGAACACCCATGAAAAGTGAATCAGAACAGTCTATCTTATATTCACTGGGGACCTTTTGATCATCTTCAGCTCCCCAAATGTAGGACCAAGACCCATGAACAGAGTTTGCTCTGAGAAACTGCCCTTGAGCCTTTTGAGGATGGGTTAGAGGGATGGCTTACATTTGGCAAGGGCTGCTTTTCTAAGCACCAAGGACACTTGACAAAGCATTCTGAGAAACATCACAACACATTTCCCTCCTGGGACATCATGTTGGCAGAGTGAAGGACCAGAGAAGTCCTGCGGGACAGAAACACGTTCAACGTCATTTGACTTAGACAAAAATTGGACCAAGTGGCTTGTACCTCAGCTTCTTTCCTGGGTTTCTGAGCTCACTACCTGGACTTCATCCTCTGGACCTTCATCTCGTGGAAACGATGGCCACAAGAAGGTGCTTGCCTCCTCCAGGCTTCTTTCTCAATACCCCACTCCACTGTTGCTGGCCTTTCTGGGCAGCTGGGGTGAGAGTAAGGGGCAAAGTGAAAACCCCTCAAGCCAAGCCCACCTTCTTTTTCCAGCTTTATTGATGCATTAAGAGAAGGAAACATTTGAGACAAAGCAGAGATGACAGATGATAGATAGATAGATAGATAGATAGATAGATAGATAGATAGATATTCTCTTTATTCCAATAAAAGCCCTATCTCTCTCCCACTCTGATACCAGGAGCCCATTTATCCTTGACCAGTTGTAATGAACATGATGTAACGATGATGATGATGATAGCTAACATTTATTGAGCATACACTATATAGCAGCCACCTGCAAGAAATTTTTGTGCATATCTCACAATTGGGATTGCTAACCATTATTATCTTTAAACAATTGCTGAGCACACTTCTCAGCACATAATAGGTGCTCAACAGGTGGAATGGAACAACATGCTGTGTTTTCATCTTTGTGAGTCGGCATGAAGATCTTATGAAGCTCTCTGTTTCCTACATCACTTAGAGCAGGGCCTTATGCATGGAAGGACCTGTTAAATGTTAAATTTAGTTAAGTGAAACTGAAGGAATGAGCCAGTGATGGTGCCAAGGAGATAGGGTCAGGGTCCAGGGGAAGATGCAAATCATATAGTGTGGTTTACAAACAGCATCCGTCAAGTACCCCAGCAACCCACTCTCCTCAACTTAGGGACAAATGACTGCCCCATGTACAAGTTCTGGGAGCCCCTGATAGATTGGTCTTGAGCTTGGAGGGTCCGTTTGGACAGTTTATACCACTAAAGGTCACTAGAGGGGGACTTCAGCCTACACATCCATCAACAAGTGCCTCTCCAGGTGAGAAGCAAAATTGAAGAAAACCTCTCCCATCATTTTCCAGGAACTGTGAGAGATACTATTATATGAAACATGACATTAAAAAAAAGAGAAGTTTGGGAATAGAGCTCAGTCTTTACATTTGAAGACTGAAAGCAGTGAAACAGCTGTTTATTATACAGAAGATACAGAGGCATAACTGTATTACAGAGGACACATTTTCATTTCATATAACAACCAGACATTGAAACAGTCATGCTGAGCATCAAAAAGAGGAAGGGTTTTGGCACCAGGCAGACCTGTGTCTAGTCCTCTCTTCTCCACTGGCTGGGTGTATGAGCCTGGGCACCTCACCCTAGGAGAACAGCCACCCTTCTATGTGGGAATCTACCTCCATATCTCATCCAGCCTCACAGCAGCCCTTCCTGGAGAGCACAGGCTGAGGCACACATCAGTTGTATGCCCCAGCAAGTCACACCCTCCTGTCAGATGAGTCTGCTCATCTGAAAGGATGAAGCTTTCAGTGTGTCACCTCTAAGTGTCTCTTGAGCTCTGACCAGCTCTGAGTTTGTAATCTCAGTGATGCATCCAGAGCCAGAAGGTAAAATAAAGTTGTCCCACCTGCTGCTGGTTTAGGGACTAGCATGTAATCAGGCCTCAATAAATGTCCATTTAATTGATGCTAGTCTTCAGCTGATTAGCAGTTCAATTGCCCAACTTTTCTCTAAAGATCCAGTTTTTCCCATGGATTCTCTGGAAAAGTTTGCTTTGAGTTTAAACAGTCACCTTTTACAAATGTGCTTTTTGTAAACCTTTTTTTTTTTTTTTGAGTGCTTGTTATGTGCTAGACACAGTGCTAATTGCTCAGCATCCATTATCACATTTCCTTTTATTCATATCTCATGAAAGCACCAGGAGGTAGGTATTCCTGATCCCCATTTGATGGATGGGGAAACTGAGGCAGAGTGAGTTTAAGTAGTCTATTCAAAGCTCCTCAGATGGCAAAGGTCAGACTCAAATCTCAGTGTCTCCATTTCTGAAATGCACTCAGCCTCTAAACCATTAAGCTGGCACTTGAGAACAGACCCCATTTCTAAGTTGGCATTGGCTGGATGGCATCCATGCAGATAGATTCCTGCTCTAGATGAACAAAAAACTCTGAAAGAACATTTCTGTGGGCTGTTTGCCTAAGCTTGTTCCTGGAGAGAATGGGTGGCTCACATTCATTCTTTACTCACACCTCGTGGCTGACTCGCTACTTCTTTCATGACAGACAGATGCTGTTCTAGGTGTGGTGTCACAGCAGGGAACAAAACTGATGAAAATCTCTGCCCCCAGGGGCTCACAGTGGAGGAAAACAGAAATAAACAATTGCAAAATCACTGAGTATATTAAGTTGTCTATTAGAATGAAAAAGTGGCATAGAAAGAAAATAGAGCAAAATAAAAGGATTTCAGAGAGTGGGGGCGTGGTAACTTAAAATTGGTTTCACTGAGAAGCTGAAATGTGAGTACAGATTTCAAAGAGGTGAGAGAGATGTGGATGCATGTGAGCTGTGTGGCTACAGGGAGATGACACAGACATAGTCTGTGCAAAGGCCCCAAGATGCACGTGTGCCTGGCATGGATGGGGAAGGTGAGGAGACCTATGAGACAGAGAATAGGTGAGAGTAGTAGGAGCCAGGATCAGAGAAGAAACAATGGGCCAGATTTTACACAACTTTATAAACATTGACTTTGACCCTGAAAGACAGGGGGAACAACTACAGGCTTTTGAGTAAGAAAGGATATAATTGGGCCAATATTTTATATCTAGCTGCTGTGTTGAGAATAGATGGTTGCATGATAAGAGTGGAAGTGGGGATACTTGTTGTGGCAGTTTGAGATTATTTATGAATCCCAAAAGGAGAAAGATTATGTTTGTAAACTAATCTATTCCTCCGGGTGTGTTACCCTTTGATTGCATTAAATTCAGCTGAGATGTCTTTGATTAGATTACCTGTTAAGACTAGGCTTTTTGATTTGACTATGTCATACAGCATGACACAGGTTGATTCCCCACCCCTTTGCTTGGCCTGATATAAATGGACACAGACTCAAGAAGACACAAAGAGGAGAGGAGTTTGTCATTTTTGATCCTGCCATGTGACAGAATGTAGAAAACTCAAACAGCTAAAACTCCTAGGAGAGATGGACCATTTCCCTGATACCTTACTGTTGACCTTGGGAAGAGAGCTGAGACTGATATAAGAAAGCCTGAGAGACAAGCCCTATGCCAGCCCTACGCCATAGGATTCTGATCCCTATGCTATGAGCTCAGTATGAAGCTGGGCCCATGGAGCCTCACAAGGAAGAGAAAGCCCAGAGGGGAAGGCTGAAACCCAGCAGATTGCCTGTCATCTTGCTTCAACATGTAGCAGCTGACTTTGGTGAGAAAACACCTCATATGGTACCTTGAGTTGGACTTTCCATGGCATTGGGTCTATAAGCTTTTACCCCATCCCCAGTGGTCCCTCCACTTCATGCACTTGGAGATGACTACCTCTCAGGAATGCCACCCTCCTGTGGCAATGATGACCTCCTACCCCCTTGCAGGATGCTCTCCCCATCTTGACTGCCTTACTGCAGGAGCCTAGCACTCAAGCACAATAAGAATCTCTCCAAGCCCATTTCCCAAAACTCTTCCATTGCAGGAAGAGATAGGTGAGGATTCTTGGAATGAGTTGGAGCTGCACCTCACTCAGAGCAGTCTGCTCAGCATCTTAGAGAGGAACGTGGTATAACTGGAGAGAGTGAGAATCTTACCTTGTCATCATCAGGACCTATTGGTTACTCATATCCCACAATTTCCTCCCCAGAATACCCTGCCAGCAGCAGGCTGGCCCAGTTCATCCCACCCATGGCATCCTTCCAGATTGGCACCCACAGGATCCCATAATGTTTGACTCCTTCATCGCCCCTGGCACTGAAGAAGGGGGAAAGCCCCTCTCCCTCCCCACCAGGCTGCCATGTGGACAGGATCAGAAAAAGGAGAGGTGATGCCATTGCCAAGCAGGTTGCAGAGATAAATGACATGAGAGAGGAAGAGGATGACTCACCCAAGCAGAAGATGGCCAGAGGACATGCACATTTCCAGGTATGGATTGTGATGATAACAATGACTTTGTCATCACAAGCGTGAAAGTGCTGGACAAGAAGCTGTGCTCTGAGTTCTGCTTACCTGGTCCCTGGCACACTGATAACAACACTGTCAGTCATAGGAACACCCAACACCTGTGCATGGAGGACCAGTAGAACTGGCCCTGTGCATGGGTCCTTTGGCTGTCTGAGGAGCTCCCCTCCTGCCCTCACATTTCAACCTGTTCTCACTGGACCACTGGCACTGGGACATCCTCATCAAGCACACAGAGACTTTATAGTCAGGTGGAAGCTGGATGCTGAGGTCAGCCTGCTCCTCCTCCCAGCCTGTAACCATGGCCCTTCCCCTCAGAAGAGACTGGACATCTTCCTTCATCCTCGTGGGCTGAAGCCCCAGGCACTGTGGCTCATGAAACCTTTCACTGAGACTCTGGATGTCTCCCCAGGAGCTTGATCTTCAGGTGGAGATGAGGTCCATGTATTGGTTGTTTCTTGTGCATATTTTTTCTCCTTGGGGGTAGAACAAGAACACCCAATAGTTTGGGTGGTGTGGCACTTTGAGATTATTTAGGAGTCCCCAAAAGAGAGATTATGTTTATAAACTAATCTGTTCCTCTGGGTGTGATACTCTTTGATTGTATTAAATTCATTTGAGAGGCCTTGATTAGATTATTTGTTAAGATGCATTTAGGCTTTTTGATTCAACCACATCTGTAAGGCGTGACTCAGGTTGAGTCCCCACCCCCTTGCTAGGTCTGATAATAAACACAGACACACACAAGGAGAGAGAGCTCTGTCATTTTTGTTTTTAAGGTTTTAGAATTTCTCCCATCTATTATATTAGCAAGAAAATCACTATACAAAACTATTACAAAGGTAATAAAATATTCTGTACAATTAAAGCCATTTTGACATTCTAAAAATGATAGCATCTTGATACAAATCTTAATATTAAATAACTGAACAGTACCTGAGAACTTTTAAAAATTCCTTGGTCAGTGCCTACAAATTCACTCTAGTCATTAAGCATATAAAAATATTTAAAACAGTCAAAAAAACCAGGCTATTGCCATTCTGCCAGGATCTGGATTCATCCTTGTCAACAGTATTTTCAAGTACATTCTTTAAAACAGAAGTCATCTCTAAAGTGTTCACCTGGTCTCAACCATGCATTTAAGAGTGCTCATTACTCAAAAGCTTTCCTTATATTTTTCTTTCAATCTCATCTTTTTAAAAAATTAATTTGTTTATTTACTTTTATCCATTTTTAGCCCCCGACCACTGTTCTTGCTGTTTCTGTGTCCATTCACTGGGCAATTTTCTGTGCCCATTTCCTGCCCTCTCCTCTCATCCTTCTCCTCCTGTCTTCACTGGAATTCAAACCTCAGAGCCTGTAATGTGGGAGAGAGGCATCCTACCACCTGTGCAACCTTATTTCCTGGTTTTTCAGTGTGTCACATCTAGGCTCTTCCTTGTATCACTCTCCTGTTATGTCATCATCTTGCTGCATGGCTCAGCAGGGCCAGGTAGCGCACCCACACATGGAGCCTGGGAGGCCTACCGACTTGCAGGACTGACGATGCACTGGTGCATGGGGCCTGGTGGCCCACACACCTTCTATATTTTTCTTTTTTTAATTTTTACTGGGAGGTCCCAGGGATTGAACCCAGGTCCCTCCATATTGGAGATGGATGCCCAACCATTTGAACCACATCTGCCCTCCTGCTATATCTCTTAAGGTTCACCAAAGATACCTAGAGTTACAATCATTTCCCATACAGGATGGTCATATAATAAATCAGGCTTGGTTTATCATCAGCATTCTAAAAACCAGAACTAGGGAGAAAAACTAGGTCTGGGAACACATGCATGGTTTCTAATATAGTGAATGTTTAGCCTACCTTGATTATCACAAAATCAGGACACCGAGAATATTCACATAGCTCTGTCATTTTTTATCCTGCAATGTGACAGAATGGAGAAGGCTCAAACAGCTGAGGCCCTGAGATGAGCCATTTTACCTGTTCTCTTACAGCTGACCTTGGGAAGAGATCAGGACAGCCAAGACTGATAAAGGATGCCCTAAGAGACAAGTCATATGCCAGCCTGCAGCTGAAATCAAAACAGCTGAGCCTGAGAAAGGATGCCCAGAGGGGAAGGATGAAACCTGCAGAGATCACCCACCATCTTGCTTCAACAAGTGGCAGCTGACTTTGCTGAGAAAACACCTTTTTTGGTACCTTGAGTTGGACTTTCAACAACCTTCAGACTGTAAGCTTTTACCCCAAATAAATACCCTTTATAAAAGCCAACAGATTTCTGGTACTTTGCATCAGCACCCCTTTGGCTGGCTAATACAGGTGGCTTCATTATAAATATCCACCTGGTACTTTCTGGCCTGTGGCCCATTGTAACCAATTTGAAAACTCCAGTTTGGGGTTGGGTTGGGGGATGACTCCAATGAAAAGGGAGCCTCCACGGTGGACTAGAGAGGAGGTCCCTCAAAAAGAGGTTTTACTTTCCTTTGAAAATACAAGAGCAGCAGGTGGCAACCAAAATGTTGGCTGAAAAAAATATTTCTTCCTCCTAGTAGCAGAGCTTGTCTCCCTTTGCCTGGTGTGCCTGCATGCTTAGGAAGGAGGCCTGGAATCTCAGAACCTCACAGTTAAGAGAAAAACCCTTAGGAAGGATTACTTATGATCAGGTGCATTCACTAAGTCCTGCAAAGTCTAAGATTACACTTCAAGAAATGCACTTTTTAGCACCCCTGTGTGCCAGGCAATGGTGTTAGAGCTTTTGTATATTAGCACTTTTGTCTTCACTACAGCCCATGAAGTAGGATTCTTACCCATTAGTATCTGTTAACCACATCCAAGAAAGGGACTGATGAGGGAGACAAGTGAAAAAACACATGAGGAGGAGAAGTATAACGGTCCATACCAGGCAGCAGCCATGCAGCAGACAATCGCCCTCCCTTGGGCTGCCTTGTTGGTTTTTATTGTCTTATTCTTGGCATACAATAACAAATTGATGCAAGAGAAAGCATAACATGTCACTCAGGTTATATATCATGCCAATTAGCTTATATAACATATTATGTTATTGTTCCTTAACTGCCTGGAACTGTCTTCGACCCCAAGATTGTTTAGGGAACAGTTGCTACTAGCTAGTTCTATCACCTACTTTTGGACACAGGCCCAAGAATAACATGGGAACTGCGGCCACTTCACTGGCACCAGCAGCCAGCTACCTGCAGGTGGCTGGGGCTGAGGCCATCACCTGAATTGACCATCCTCACAGTCTCCTCCCTTTTTTGTTAATAGTTGAAAAAAAATAGGCTTAGAGAGGTGTGACCCCGTGTGTCATAAGTTGATACCCAGTTGTATTAATCAGCCAAAGAGGTGTTGATGCAAAATACCAGAAATCTGTTGGCTTTTATGAAGGGTATTTATTTGGGGTAGAAGCTTACTGTCACCAGGTCATAAAGCATAAGTTACTTGTCTCAACAAAGTTTGTTGCCATGTGTTGGAGCAAGATGGCTACCAATGTCTGCAAGGGTTCAGGCTTCCTGTGTTCCTCTCTTCTGGGGCTTCCTTTCTCTTTGGTTTCAGCTGTTCTGCCCTCTCCACAGGCCAGCTGTAAACTATTAGGTGAATGGTTCGTGTCTCTTCATGGGGCCTCAGACTCTGTTTAATGGAGAATTCTCTCCTTCCTCATGTATCTGCTTCTCTGTGTGTTTACTTCACGGGCTCCAGAATCAAAACTGCAACCTCTCTTTCCTGTGGTGCAATTTCTCTGTCAGTCCCCACCCACCAAGGTGTCGGACTCAATGTCCTGCTGATGTGGCCCAATCAAAGCCCTAATTATAATTTAAACATGCCCAGAGGAACAAACCAGTTTACAACACAATCCAATATCTATTTTTGGAATTCATAAACAATGCCAAACTACTACAACAGGAGTCCCGAAAACTGGTGTACAGTGCTGAGCCAACTCCCGGCAACATCCTCAAGTTGGAGCCAAGACTTCTACCTGTTTTCATCCCCTACCTTCCAGGTTCTTGAAGCCTGATAAGAGGAGAGAGAGGTACAGTTCCCAGGCTCCAGTAGAGCCTTCCACAAGTATAGAGAGTCTGTTGTTCAGTTCATGTCCTCCCACCTTCTCCATCCCAGCACAACTGCACGTAAACAAAACCAGAAATGACAAGGCAAGAGTAAGCCCTCACACAGCTCTTCTTTTCTCAACTCTAGTATTGCCAAAGGAACCCATCCTGCTCTTGAACAGGTGCTTTGTCTACAGGCTGATGGAAAAGGTGGTGGTTTAGTGGATTGGGAGATGGTTTGAGAAGCAAAGTTAGAAGAACAATTGTTTGTGAGGTAGAGATAAGGTAGAGCCTTGAGCTATGCCCATTGCCAGGGGCCTTATAAGTGTTTGGTTTTGTCACCTTAAAAGAGCTTTTCAAGGCTGTTTCCAAACCCAGGGCTCAGGGGCTCCATTGTAGCCCTTGGTGTAGTGGCCAAGTCAGGAGGACGTAACAGCCCAGGTTGCCCAGTGGTGGTGGACTGTGAGGTGCCCTGGGCAGGTCAGGCCAACTGTCCTGGCTGAGACCAGAAGCTCCCATGTCTGCCCTCTTTGACATACCTCAGGGTTCTCTTTTCCTTTCTTAATCTTCTTTCCCACCCCCACCATCTTTCTAGTCCCTTTTGTACTTGATATTTAAACCACTATAAGTTCCTCAATCACTCCATTTCCGTATTTCCTTGAAGTGTGAGCCCCAGAAACACCAGGCAGTGGAGAGCTTCCATGGCTGAGGAATGGCCCTGTACTCCTTGTTTCTCAAACAAGGTCCTGTTGTCCCTCTTTTCCTTTTTCCTTCCTTGTTTTCATTTAGCACTTGAGGAGTGGAAATATCCCATCCAAAGGGCCTGGATCTCAGGCTGATTGAGGCACAGGTCAGAAGCCAGCCCTCTGGCCTCCAATCCATTAGCTGAAGGAGACAGTCTCATGTTGTGAGCAGTTTACCCTGAAAGAATGGTGTGGGCCTGGATCCCCACAAAGGTCACAGACCCAGGGGCCAGTGGCTCCTTCCAGCCACACTTCTATGGAACTTTATTATGAAACGGACTTCACATACAAAGTTAGACAGAATGGCAATTACATTTAAAATTATCTCTTCAGAAAGTTTGTTGTATTATACATATGCACTATACAAACTTACTGGAATGCTTTCCTCATAATGGCTAAAATGGCACCCAAGCATTTTATCTGGTGATGCAGCTGATGACTGCTGCCCTTCTGCTGTGGCTGGACAGCTGTCACTCAAAGTACTGGCACCACACCCATTCAGTCCTAGAGGAACCACAGGTGGTAATATGAGCCTCTTAATAAGGCCCAGCACCTCAAATTCCCAGGTGGGGTCCAACATTGTGGTGACCCCTGGTTTTTGGGAATGGGTCCAGCTTCCTCACAGAGCCATTTTTCTCTTTTCATTTCCTTGTTCATTCCACCAGATGTTATGCCCACCCTGGGGGCTTCTCCTGGGCACCAACCCCTGCACTTTAAGTGGTGGGAGGGTTAGGATCCTGTCCACCTGACGTGGCAGGCTGGTTGCTCACTTTGCTTTACTTACACACCTCATGTGGGCAAGTGTGTGTGTATAATGTTGGTGCCATTTGTGTACTCCTCTCATTCCCGGGAGAAGGCTGGCAGGCACACTACAGTGAGGACCTCAAGGAGACAGTATATACAGGTTATAAAAAATGAATAAAACTGTTTACAAGGGGAGGAGGGAAAAAAGACTTTCATAATATTCTGCCTCTGGTAGATTGAGTCACACTCCCCACCGAGGTATGTTCAAGTCCTAAACCCCTGCCCCAGTCCTGTGGGTGTGAGTGCATGTGTAAATAGGACATTTAAAGGGGTGAAGGTCAAAGAGAATGAGGGTGGGCTTTAATCCAATATAACCAATATAAGCAGGAGGAGGCCAAGACAAGGAGAGAGAACCCAGATCACATGGGATGGAGGCAGAGATGTGTTAGGGATGGCTGCCAAGCCACAAGTCGCAAGTCACAGACTTCAGAGAGAGCATGGCCCATTGACGTCTTGATTTTGGATTTCTAGCTTTTGAAACAGTGAGCTAACAAATGCCTGCTGTTTACATCCACAGTGCATGGCATCTGCTCCAGCAATCTCAGCAAACTAGGACACTAGGCAAGAAACAAGGAGTGGCTTGGACCAGGGGTTAGCAGTGGAGAAGATCAGAAGTTTGCTGGACTCTAGAGCTAGGATGTGAAGTTAGAGCTACAGGAAAGTACTCATGGTATGAATGTGGATATGAGAGAGAGCAGGAGTCAAGGAAGATACCATGAGATGTGGCCCGTGCACTTGGAATAATAAAGAATATAGAGCGGTAGGGCTGTTCTTTCCTCTGTTTTTTATTCAAACTTCATTTCAAATTCAAAACATAAAATAACAGACAAAAAGCAGCTCAACAATTTACGGGAGCAGGACCCCTAAAATGTTCTGTCCAGACACTGTTAGCTCATCTAATGCCAACAACAAACTCAGTTGCTCCTCCAGTGTTCAGAAAGGTACACAGATGAGCACAGGTGACTTAAATGCCATAGTCAAGGTCTCCTTTTTAATGAAAAATATGAAGAGAAAAAAAGGCTTAATCATATTCATATCTCACAGCACCAAAGCCCATATATTTTTACCTTTAGCATTAATATACTATCTTTTTTGCTTTTGTTACAAAACATTACAATATTGTTAAGTACAGTCTATAAATTACATTAGTTGTATTTTCCCCATATGTCGCCTCATTCTTAACACCTTGTAACAGAAGAACATTCTTGTATTTATATTATTAACCACAATCATCATCCACTGCCAAAATCACTGTTATACAGCCCCTATATTATCCTCCAACTGTCCTCCAACTAACATTAACCTCCCGAGGCTACTCATTTCAGCCACAATCACATCCATAAATCAAGAGTGTTTGTTACACTCATTATAATGTGCTACCATCAAGTCTACCCATTAGCACATCTATCTTTCCTCTGGTTTTGCCCTTGACTTCTATGGACCTTTGCCTGGTGGTCCTATTAACAAGCTTGTGCCAGAGACCCCACATTCAG
>JAQZBX010094384.1:0-12032 GCA_029593785.1 Cabassous unicinctus | reverse complement strand
GGGGAGAGGGAGGCAATAAAATAAAACTCTACTGCAGAAAACTGTCAGAGAAAAAATTAATGCTAAAGAGCTGGGTAGCACCGAACCAGGAATATCATTTTGCAGAGATATTCTCCACTCATTTTGATTGAGTTCCTTAAGTACTTTTTTTTTCAGGCAAAGTAATACATGCACGTGGTTTTAAAAAATGAACTACATCAAGGCTTATAATAATAAAAAACAAGAGTTGTTTTGCCTCACCCCTCTCTACTCTTAATCCTGTTGCCCAGAGGCTAATTTTTTGCTTTTAGTCTTGCTTTGGTAACTTCCATGCCTCTAAAAATAATTGTATAATTATTTATCAACTTTATACATTATCCATTGCCTTTCTATTATGATGAAGGCACCAACTGTCTCTTCCCTTAGCCAAGTCTAATCACTCTTTTTAATTAGTCCTGTTAGTTACATTGTAACTTTAAACAATAGGGTTAAAACTTTATTTGTTGTTCCAGCAAAAAGAACCAGGTATTTACAGCCTCCCCACTTTGCCTTACATTCTATTTCTGGTCTTCCTTTCCATCTTCCAAAGTCTTATAAGTTGAGCTATTCTAAAACTTTTACAGAAGAAATGCATTTAAAAGAGTGCAGTGGCTTGATCTAACAACAGAATGTGTGCACTTATATTGAAGGAGGATTGAGCCACTCTGGGAGACCGGCAAAGTCAATGCCTTGGTAGCAGGTGCAGGACCAGGCCTTGGGAAAAAAATTTGTGTGTGTAGGGGGGATGCTAAACACTCACTAATCAAAATAAGTAATATATTAATGCAATATTTAAAAAATTAAAATTAGTGCAAAATAATACATGATGAACCATACATGATTTTAAATAAAGAGGGAACAGATGAGAAAAGATAGAAATAGAAATGCT
Organism: Cabassous unicinctus; assembly: GCA_029593785.1. Classification (NCBI taxonomy): domain Eukaryota; kingdom Metazoa; phylum Chordata; class Mammalia; order Cingulata; family Chlamyphoridae; genus Cabassous; species Cabassous unicinctus. The sequence goes on along the minus strand of JAQZBX010094384.1, from coordinate 11,125 downwards.
TTTAGTCACACCCCACCATTAAACAGGGGTTTCGGCCTCATTCTTTGGTATCTCTGATTAGCTAGGTTGCTTGCTAGAGCTGGAAAGAGTGTTTAGATGACGGGATGAGGTGCCCCAGATGAGGAATATGGATGCTGATTTCAGGGGTACCACCACCACCTGATCTTGCAATCTGTAAATCAGGGCGATGTTGAATTAGGGAAGCGAAAATCGAGGGGAGGGGCCAGCAGAGAAATTTACTTTGTTCAGAATTTCGTGCATTTCTAAAATAGTTCCCTCCCTCAGGCAGCGTGGTACTTTGAGAAAATGTCAGTGCTCCTGATTATTCTCTTCTAATGGGGAGGAGGAGGAAGCCCCGGACCCCCTTACCACTGAGTCGCAGCAAATCTTGGGCTCCCCTGACAGCTGCAAATTCCTCCCAGGAGCAGCATGGGGTTGCCATGGTCCATGGGAGTGAAATGCTGGCCGCCCTCTGCTGCACCAGCCTGTTTTCTGCCTCCCCCTGTCTCTTTCAAAAGCTTTTAAAGGCGATCCCTGGGGGAAGGAGGGAGGCCTGGACGTTAACTAGGGCTTCCGTCCAAGTCGCCCGGGCGAATAAAAGAGGCTTTTCTCAAAGTAATGGAGCAAGTCCCGGGCTTCTTTCAAGGGATTTTTAACCCTCGGTCTTTCCCTGGAGGGGAGGGGTGGGCAGAGAAGGTTCTTCCCAAATTTAGTTTGCTATAGGCAGCTCTTTGCAGCTTTTTATCCAGGGCTTTCTCACCCCGAGTCTTTCCCTGGCGTAGAGGTGGGCAGATGATTCTCCCCAAGCTTAATCTGCTGTTAGCTCCTTTTCGCTTCTTTCAAAGGATTTCTCACTCCGGGGCTGGCGGGAAGGGAATCTGAGAAAATGAGTCCACACTAACGGACTGTGGTCAAGGCTGGATGGAGCTATCAGGTGTGACTTGCAAATTCTAGGAACACTTGGGAAAAGACGAGAAGCCCCTCGGTGCAGGCCTCTCGGTTTTCCCTCACACTCTCCTTAGAACCCGAGGGCGGAACGGCGGGCGCGGGCCTCTGGGGCTTGTCCCCCGGGCAGCGCCACCGGAGCACACAAAGGAGCGGCGGGCGCCGGGCGGCCACGGTGCGGGGGCTCAGGGGCCGGGGCCCGGGCGGGAGCGGGAGCGGCGGCGGCGGCGGCGGCGGAGCGCGCGGGGAGGAGCCGCGGCGGCGCCTTCTCCTGGCGGCGCGCGCCCGCCCGACCCCGCGGCGGCGGCGGCGGCGCGTCACGCTCTCCCCCGCCCCGAGACGACGAGCCGGGAGGCGTGAGGCGGCGGCTGCTGCTGCAGTGGGGCAGGTGGCGGCGTCTGGAGGCAGCGGCGGCGGCCCGGCCAGCGGTGAGCGGCCCTCTCCCCTTCCCCGTCCTCCTCTTCGCTTCCCGCCCAGCTCGGCCAGCTCCTGCCCGCCCGGCGTCCGGGACGGGTCCGAGTCCCGCGCGCCGGGGATGCCCCTGAGGCGACCCTGCGAGTCCCCGGCCGACGGCCCTGGAGGCCGGGGGTCCCTCGGGAGCGCCCCTACTCCCCGGAGCCGGAAGGGTGGCCGGCCCTGTCAGCGCGGAGCCGGGGCCTTCCCTTCCTCCGCCCGCCTCAAGATGGAGCTTGGACTCCTTGCCCCCGCGCCGCCCCAGGCGCCGCTCCCCTCGGGGGAGTCTGGGGTCGACCTGACCCCAGGGATGCTGAGGCCGGGCGGGACCTGTTGACCCCTGGCGCTGCCGCCCTGTCGCCTGAGTCTTCCTTATTCAGGCCCTTGACACCCGGTGCCGCGAGCCGGAATGGAGGGCACGGTGGCCGTGGCCTCGGCCTCCTGGCTGGCCTCCGCCCGTCTGGCCGGGGCTTTTGTTTTCCTCCCAAGTGGTGCTGTGATCCTTGGAGAAGGTGGATGGGCAGAGGTGGGCATCTGCCTCGCGGAGAACTCTGCTGCCCTGGAACCCGAGCCTGGTGCGTCGGCAAGAGCTTGGATCGGAAGGCAGATGACACTTGTTTAGAGGTTCTTTTCAAAGCAGAGCTTTCTGATTTTCCCAATTTCGAGATCCTGTACTTCAAAAAATCTGATTTCGATTTGGGGATAAACCCTGAACTCGGCTGTTTCTCCACTTCATGTGGCTTTTCCATCTGGCAGGAAGCGAGCACCACCCCCTTCCTCCCTTCCCAGCCCCACCTCTTTGGTACGAAGAAATTACACATTAAGCCTGTAGTCCTTTTAGATACCTGTTTTTAGCAAACTTGGGCGCCAGATACTGTATTTTAAAAGGAGGGTGGAAAGGACAGCTTTTTGCATTTTTGTTTGTTTTTTTGAGCAGCTTCGCCTTCTCCTTCCTCTTTTAAGACAGTGCCGGGCCCAACACAGTATTAATGTCGCTGCTGCTGCTAAGATTAGGATTCTGGATGTTGTTAGTAATGTTTTATTATTATTACTGCTGTTACCTACAGTATCTACTAGTCAGGAGCCCAGGAGCGTTTGACTTTGGGTTTAATGATAACCTTTTGCAACAATCCTCAGGTATGTTGTTTCTCAGCCTTGGGGCATTTTCCTCTGGAAATAGTAGCTAATAAGGAGTTCCTATTGCCAGGCTCTGGGCAGATCTTTTATGTGTTTTATCTTGGTGAGATAGGTGCAATCATTATCCCCGTTTTACCAAAGAGGCATAGAAAGGTCAAGTAATTTGCCCAGGGCACAGCTAAAAGCGGGTGGTACCAGAATTTGAACTCAGGTATTATGACTAGTTGCTTTGTTATTAAATTAATATAGTAAATCTCTGGCAAAGAGTGAGGTTGGCCTTTGTTAAAGCAAAGGAAGTGGGTGACTGCTTGGCCAAGGGCTCATGCCCTGTTTTTGAGGTTCAGAGAAAGCGTTAGTATGTCTTAGGCATCCCACTATACCTAGTTCAAAGGGGTAAGAAATGAAACTGGGTGGGACCCGGTATAGGTATTCTGTCTGTTGATGAATATTTTGCCCTACTCTATTTTTTGAACAGTTGCTTGAGCTTCTAATTATGCTTGAGCTCTTGTCCTTAAGGAGTTTAGAATTTGGTGTCCTTATTTATTTATCCCCCCTCCCCCATGGCTCCATCTGTTTGCTCAGTTTTTGCTTGTTGTGTTTTTTTGCTTGTTGCCTGTTCCTTGTTTGTCTTTTTTGGAGGCACTGGGAACCAAACCCGGGACCTCCCATGTGGGAGGCAGGCGTTGAACTGCTTGAGCCACATCTGCACCCCTTATTTATTTTTGTACCTAGTGTTTAACATTGAGTCTTTCACTTCCCTTATTATCCATAAATATATGTGAACAAACTCATAATGACTGACTAGCTTTTTAAGTGCCTCTGTTGGGATTCTAAATCCAAGGGATGGTGTGTAAGAGATGACTCGGTCCTCTTGTAATACCCATACAAAGGTAGGCACCTATGAATTTGTCACATATTGGTTGCCTGGTGTTGTTATTATTTACAGATATGATTCTGGTCTTCCCAGAATATATACATGTCAAGTGCAAGGGCCTCTTCGTTCACATGACAGCACCCTCTGCAGGATTCTGCTGTTTCATGTGCTCAGTAAACATTTACTCTTTAGTTCATTGAAAATGTGAGGTCCATGAATTTCAAGACCATTTTTATAGAAGTAAAAGCTAAAGAAAAAATCAGAAGGTACTATAGTAAAGCCATAGAAAGCTGGGCTTAATATTTGTTAATCTTAAACAAAAGTGAGACTTTTCATCTCCTTTAATTTTGTACTTTATCCAAATTATCAGCTCCTTTCCTCCCCTCTTTTTTTTATTTTTTATTTTTAGGAGGTACCATGGGACCTTGTTATATGGGAAGCAGCCGCTCAACTACTGAGCTACACCCACACCCTCCCCTCTTGTACAAATGAGGTGGGAGGTTGTGTTTTTCTCTGATATAGAGTGGGCAGTCTTGTTTATTATTTATTGCAAGGCTATAATTTGCCTTTATAGCAGTGTTTGAAATGTTGTGATTTTCTCCTGAAAGACTGCTTGGGAACTATGGTGTACCTAGGTCTATAATTAGGTCTCATTCAGTAGTCACTCAATAAACATTTATTGAACACCTGGCACACCTACAGTGTGCCAGATGCTGTTCTAGATGCTGGAGATAACAGCAGTGAATATAACAGACAAAAATTCCTACTCTCTTGGAACTTCCTTTAAGTAGGGAGACAGACAATAAACAAATTAAGTAAAAATTTTTAGTATATTAGAAAGTGATAAATGGTAAGGAAAAAATACATCAGAGAAGGGTAAATATTGGGGGATAAGAGTTGGGGTAATGGAAATTTTAGGGTGACAAGAGGAAACCTAGGAATGTGACTTTGGAGCTGGGATAAGGGAAGTGAGGGAATGTAGATCTTAGAGGGAAAAGCATTCTAGGAAGAGTGCAAAGGCCATGAGGTGGGAGCTGGGGAGGGGCACAGATAATTTAAGGGATTAAGGTTAGAGTCTTTAAAATGTATTTATTATCATTTTATAGTAGAAGCTACAGAATAATTCTATGCAATATTACTAATGATTTTGATGATAATAATAATGAGGATGACACCATTTATCAGTTGGCCTTGCTGTGGGCCAACACTTGCTTATGTTTTCTCCCTTAGTCCTCATGATAATGCTGTGTGATAGTATTATTTCCAGCTAATGATGGGGTACTGAGGCTCAAACAATTTCATTTAAGTTGCCCAAATTGCCACACAGCTAATGGGTACAGAACTAGAAATTGAACCCTGGTTTATGTTGTTTTAAGGATTGCATAGAATAAGCTGGCACTGAAATCTAAAGTGGCTGGCAGAAAGGCCAACCACAGAACTTGATGTTCAGACTTGCTAATGAGTGTGTACTTTACTTTTTGTATGCATCTCTTCCGGATCTTTGCTCAACCCTGGGAATCCTAACTGATGCATATCTAGCCTTTTCCTGGGATTATGCTCCTGGCTGCAAAGCTCTCCTTTTTTAAATTTTTTTTTTTTTTTCTTTTTTAAATTTTGTAAGTATGTCAAGGTGGTTGATAGTGTTTGTTTGCTTATTTATTTATTTATTTATTTATTAAGAGGTGCCAGGGATTGAACCCTGGACCAATGACATGGGAAGCAGGTGCTCAAACCACTGATTTATACCTGCTCCCTGCAAAGCTCTCCTTTTAGTCCTAAAAGTTGCATGGTTCAAAATTTGTTTGATATAAACCTTTATTTAAGTCTCTTTTATTTTAGTTGGAGACCAGTGTCCGTATTATCCTCATAATGAATTTTTAAGATAGCTGTTTAGGAAGATTTTGAACTATTGTAGTGTCTTCTGTATTTTTAATATACACAATATATGTTTTCTGTCTAGGTAGAACTCAACCCACATGCTTTAAATTAGCATTAGAGTTACAATGCACTTTTAGGGGGAAACATATTGATCGATGGTGCTGTACCAGAGTTTCAAGGAAGAGTGACCTCTTAAGATTCTAATCATGGAACAGAGGGCAGCATTTTTTGGATAGGGGCCGGGGGGAGTAGGTTGGCAAACAGTAATTCGCCACCTTTGAACTTGGCTAGGACATGTGTTAATATCCTGGCCCTGGCACCAAGTACCAAGGAATCTTGGCCACAATTAGTAAAGACCTTGTTTTTTTTTCAAATCTCCATCTGGCACTTCCAGGAGAGATTCCACCAGCACTAGCTCAATGGGTGGGTCTTTTAGTTGTTTATCTTATTGTGGTCCAGCAACAAAATCTTAGAAGTATTCATTGAAAAATCTTTCCTGAACTTGGACTGAAAAAGAGTAAGTAGTCATATTACAAAATCCCTATTGGGAACATTCCCAGTAACTATTTTTTATTTATTTATTTTTTCATTTTAAAGTATATCATTTATTGAAGTATATCATTCATACATGAACATACATAAACAATAAGTGTTTAGTAAAACATTGTAAACTTACAAAACAAACATGCATAACATCATACAGGGCTCCCATACATCAACCCACCACAAATACTTTGCATTGTTGTGAAACACTTGTTAACAAATTATGAAAGAGCATCGTCAAAGTATTACTACTAACTATAGTCCATATCTTACTCCCCTATACTTCCTTTTCCTTCTAAAGATTTATTGATTTACTTATTTACTTTTATCCATTTTTACACCCCCCCCCTCCCGTTTTTGCTTTTTTTGTGTCCATTCGCTGGGCAATTCTCTGTGTCTGTTTCCTGCCCTCTCTTCGCATCCTTCTCCTGTCTTCACCGGGATTTGATCTTCGGAACCTCTGATGTGGGAAGGAGGCGTCCCACTGCCTGTGCCACCCCAGTTCCTGGTTGTTCAGCGTGTCTCTTGTTGGCTCTCCCTTGTGTCACTCTCCTGTTACGTCACATCTTGCTGTGTGGCTCGGCGGGACCTGGCGGCCCGTGCGCCTTCTATATCTTTCCCTTTCTTTATTTTTACTGGAAGGTCCCAGGGATCGAACCCAGGTCCTTCCATATGGGAGACAGATAACCAACCATTTGAGCCACATCTGCCCCCCTGCTACATCTTCCCAGGTTGACCAAAGATACCTAGAGTTACAGTCATCCCCCATACGGGATGGTCATATAATAAGTCAGGCTTGGTTTATCACCAGCATTCTAAAAACCAGACCTAGGGAGAAAAACTAGGTGTGGGGACACATGCATGGTTTCTAATATAGCAAATGTTTAGCTCCCAGTAACTCTTTCCTTGGGAAAATGTATTCTCTTACCTCTTCTCAGGAATCCTAATGATAATACAAAAAGATATATTTGCAGCCATAATACTTTACATAAGTGTAAGATTTAATAAAACTTCTAACTTTGAATAGTTATATATTTGTACTCTCCCTTGCTTATTTATATTTAAGTATAGGTTGGATTAGGTCCCACTTTAAGTCTGCCCATTTTCACATTTATAATTGCCAAGTCCTTGATTTGCTATTTCTTTTCTGAAGTTAAGGACCTGAAGATCCAGATGTTCAGGATGTGTAAATCATCCAAAATTTGGATTTGATGTATAAAGGGATGACAACTTTATTTTTTTTTCTGATTCTACAAATCCTTTCTTATAGCCAACTGATACATTTGACTTTTTAAAAATCCCCTCTTGTCAGCAAAGGTAAGAGTTTTAGGGATGCTTTCCTAAAAATATTTTAATCACATCTTCTGACCTCCTACCTGTTTCCTGATTTGTCATTCACCTAGAATGACCTCTTATTGGAGACATAGTGTTCTAATACCTTAAGACAAGAAGGAACCTTCTTAGACTTTACCTTTCTAGACTGTAGAATAAACACACTTTTTTTCTGTTTCTTTTTTATTTTTAACGAAACTTTAGATTACATAAATGTTACATTAAAAATATAGGGGTTTCCCTATGCCCCATCCCCTGCCTCTCCCACACTTTCCCACATTAACAACATCCTTCATTAGCATGGTACATTTGTTATAATTGATAAACACGTATTGAAGCATTGCTACTAACTGTGGACTATAGTTTACACTCTATCCCCACACAATTTTGTAGGTTATGACAAAATATATAATAGTCTGTATCTGTTATTGCATTGTCATGCAGGACAACTCCAGTGTCCCGAAAATGCCCACATATTACGCCTATTCTTCCCTCTCCCTCCTCTCAGAACATCTGGTGGCCACTGCCTTTATATCAATAAAAATTCTTCCATTGCTAAAATAATAGTAAGTCTATAATAGAACAATAATGTCTACTTCAGTCCATTGTTCATTTCCCAATCTTGAGGATTTTGGGATGGTGATGCCCACTTTGTTTCTAATTGAGAGGGCAGATGGATGGAACTATCTTGCTTGCAGATGCAGATACTCTCTGTTCCTTGGGATGGGTGTTGTCCATCATCATCTCCTTGTTAGTTGTCCTAGGTGAGTACTGAACTGGAGAGTAGGTGTTGCAACTCTGCTGAGAGTCAAGGCTCAACTGGCACATGAACAGACCAAAGATTTAAATCTCTGGGACATATATTTAACATGTATAGTGCTAATTATAGGTTCAAATAAAAGGGACAGAAGAGCAGTGTGTAGGAAAACTATAAATGAGTCTAACTCTGTTATACTAGGGAGCATAAATTCCAGAGTAAGGCCCACTGACAGGGTGCTGAATTCCTGAGCTTGTCTGCCCTGCTTATAGTGTCTGGATGTCTCTAGAGCCCTCAGGAGCCCTACTATATGAGGCACTGTTTACTGTGGCTCTCAATGAGATCCTGCTGAGACGTGCATAAGTATAAACTCTAGAATGAACTCCTGATTCACTTTGAAATCTCTTAGCCATAAGAAGTCATTTTCAATTAAAAATTTTTTTTGCTATTTGTTATTTTTAAAACTATTTCATTTTCTTATTAATTTCATTTGGTTATTTTGTTGGCTTTGTTCTTGGAGAAGTTTTGGATCATAGAAGGGTCAAAACTGTGGCAGGGGAGGATCACTGTTGCTGGGTATTGGTGATGGGGGCATGTGTGGTGCACCTGGGGCATGTACCTGGTGCGCCTCTAAGGTATATGAATATGTTCAACTGTTCAAGGGGTGTTGTCTTGGTGGGTGAAGACCCACACAATAACTGAAAGAATATTGAATTCCCATCCTGGGGAACCCTCCTACATTCTCTATTAGAACAGCAAGAATCCTCTGAGTACAAGGGCAGTGCCTAGTGAAGGAATACAGACCATTATGCCAGGCCCTTGATATTGATGATTGTACTGGTGAACCTTTTCTTGTGAAATTGAAACTTAGCCTTGTATTATATATTCCCTAAGAGTTACCTCCTGAAAGCCTCCTTGTTGCTCAAATGTGGCCTCTTTCTAAGCCAAACTCAGCATGTAAATGCACTACCTTCCCTCAGCCCCACCTCGGCATGGGACATGACTCCCAGGGATGAGCCTCCCTGACACCGGGGGATTATTACCAAGTGCCAACTAGCAATGCATCTGGAAAAAGACCTTGACCAAAAGGGGGAAATATTATAATAAACGCACTTTAAATGTAGGGTAATTTTTACAGCCTAAATGAAAGGAAACTTTTATTCTCTAAGTTTCTTTCACACGTGGGTGTTTATAAAAAAATTGTGTCTTTATCACAGGAAACTGTATTACTAATTTCTGTTTTAAGGCATATGTGGCTTGCTTTGGTTGTTACATTTAAAATCTAATATTAGATTTTAGAAAATGTTTTCCAGTAAACTTATTTTTTTAATTTTTATGTTCTCAGATTTATTTTTTCTTTATATACCATTTTTTGATGGCCTTTGCACTTCTTCTTTTTTTTAAAAGTTTTACTTATTTTTATGTATTTCTCCCCCCCCGCCTTGTTGTTTGCACTCACTGTCTGCTGCATTCATCATCTTTTTTTTTTTTTTCAAGATTTATTTTTATTTATTTGTCCCCTCCTTGCTGCTTGTGCTCGCTGTGTCTATTTGCTTTGTGTTTTTCTGTGTCTGCTCTGTGTCTGCTTGTCTCTCTTTTGTTGCATCATCTTGCTGCGCCAGCTCACTGCACCGCGTGGGCCATCAACACATCTCACCGCGTGGGCCTGCTTGCCTTCACCAGGAGGCCCCGGGAATTGGACCCAGGGCCTCCCATATGGTAAACGGGAGCCCAACCAATTGAGCCACAGCCGCTTTCCTCGTCTTCTTTTTAGGAGGCACTGGGAACCTAACCTGGGACCTCCCATGTGGGAGGGAGGCACCCAATCACTTGAGCCACCTCCGCTCCCCATTTCTTGTTGTAGTATATGGGTTCAAAGCTTAAGTTATAAAACATACATACAAAAACATAGAAAAAAGCCAATTACCCATAATTCTACTGCCCACAGAAAATCATTTAATATATTAGTGTGTGTCCTTTCAGTCTTTTTTTTTCCTTCTCTCTCTATATATTTTTTGAGGTACTGGGGCTGAGGGTTGAACCCTGGACCTCGTACCTCACATGTGGGAAGCTGATGCTCAACTACTGAGCCACATTGGCTCCCCTGAGTTGGTTTTTTAATTTGTTTTGCTTATTTATTTATTTAAAAATTTTAAGGAGGCACCGGGGACTGAACCCAGGACTTCCCATATGGGAAGCAGACGTTGAACCACTTGAGCCACATCCGCTTCCCTCTCTATACTTTCTGAATCTTGAAGGATTAGGAAATTTGAGGACCTGGAGTTGTTGCAACCCCATGTCTGTGAGTCATGTGAACTTGGGCAAGTCATTTAACCTCCCTCAATCTGCTTCTTGCTCTGTAACAGCTGTGCTGCCCAACCCAAGGGATTCATGAAGGGGGGGCAGCATAGAATTTGGCTTTGATAAACTGTGAATCTCTGGATAACCTGCTATGGCAGAAATAGCACAGAGAACGTCATCAGCACTTTCAAATACCAGAGGCCAGGGAAGACCAAGGAAGGGCCAGTCCTGTACCACTGTTTGCCTTTGAAGTCATCACTGTTTGTTTTGTGCATGGTTAAATTTTGCTTTTAACAGCTTTATTGAGATATAATCCACATGCCATACAATTTACCCATGTGAAGTGTATAATTTAATGGTTTTTGGTATTGCATGGTTAAATTTATAGTAAAGCTTTTCAAATGAGTGTGACCAAGAGAAAGTGTCCTGTGGGTTGGGGGGAAAAACCCCTGAAATACCAATTTATCAGACATTTGTTGAGTGCTATAAATGCTGTGTGCTATGTACAAGGAGCTGCCTCACAAGGTGAGACAACTTACCACAGGTAGGATATAGGCTAATATAAGTGTGATGGGACAGTAGAGAATGATTATTTTGTGTGTGCGTGTGTGTAGGGAAATCAAGGAAAGCTTTAGAAATAGGAATTAACACTTGTGTTTGGCTTTGGTGGAGGTGTAGGGTTTCCAGGCAGAGATAGGTATGCCATTCTAGACCAGGGTGAGCAAAGACCTGAGGCATAAAAGCATGTGGAGGTGATAGCAGATAGCCTATGGTTCTGCTGTTTAAGGGCAGGTAAAAGGGTATAAAACTGGAATAAGAGGTTTGGAATTTTATCTGAGGGGCTTCCCTGCCCTGATGAAGAGTCTGTCTTACTGTTCTGTAGCATTTTATTTATTTATTTATTT